>VMBQ01006644.1:0-15663 GCA_007657795.1 Dreissena rostriformis | reverse complement strand
TTTTTACAGGAATTCAATGAAACTTTATGGGAAGCTTCACTACCAACCGGAGATGTGCATATTATCAGCTGGTTATGGTCGGATGATTTTTCACAGAGTTATGGCCCTTTGAAATTTTCTATAAACTGTACATATAGTGCAATTCTTGTCCGGGCTATTTCTCCCCAACTACTGACTGGAATTCAATGAAGCTTTATGGGAAGCTTAACTACCTTGAGGAGATGCGCATGTTATTAGTGGGTTCTGGTTAGACGATTTATTTAGAGAGTTATGGCCCTTTGAAATTTTTAAGTTGATAAACCATCCATCGTATTATTTTGTCCAAAGTTATGCCCCTCACGATGTTTCCTTTTATTTGAATATATAGTGCAATATTATGACAAAAAAACACTTTGGGGAGCATCACCCGTCTCCGACGGTTTCTTGTTCTCTTTCGTTTTATTATTAATTTGATGTTGTAGTGTAAAATTGAGTCAAGTCAAACATTATTTTTTTTAAATACAAAAGACAAGGCGTAAGAATGAGAGACAAATGAAAACTACTGTTATGCATGTCACATGGTGAGAAAATTGTGTGGCAAATCTGAGACTCGAACTAGGGACTCCTCACTTCAAGAGTGCTCTTCTGACTGAGCTGACCGGGACGCCACACAACTTCTTCCCTTAGGTGACCAAGGCCATGCAATTACATCAGAGCCACGCTCTGGGAAAATGGGGCATGTGTAAAATGTCATCCCAGGTTAGCCTCTGTAGTTCGCACAGGCTAATCAGGGACAACACTTTCCATTTTTATTGAATTTTTCTTTTAAAGAAAGTTTCTTCTAAACGAATATCAAGTGTAGGCGCAAAAAGTGTCATCCCCAGTCTACACAGGCTAATCTAGAATGACACTTAACGAACATTCATTAAGCCCTGTTTTCTCAGAACAAGGTTCATGTATATTCTGTAGTTGCCCCAGTGATGGTTCAGTCCCCAGTCAGTCAGGGTGTGGTCCAGGGCTCCTCTGTGTACCTACATTGCCGGGCAGAAGGGATCCCAAGCCCCTCCTACACCTGGTCGAGAGACGGGCAGGATGTAGGGACTGTGCTAGATCACACACAGGTATGTTGTTTTAAGTAAATCTTAAGAAAGGTTGTGAGCTGAAAAATGTAATAATTCTGATTACAGAATATACATTTCCTCACATTTAAACAATGTTAAAAATGTATAACATATGAGGCAAAAAGACCAATTGATGAAACATAAGCCACAGGAATTGTATGAATACTGTATATAGGAGTGTATTCAATGATATGTGGGACCCCTTTTTGCTAAGCTACTTAGGAAGTTCATTGATGTCAACACATATTATAAATTATTTGAACAATCTTTCGATTTTATTCTTTGAGGAAATTAATAGTTTCTTGTAATGTATTAATAGTTTCTTGTACTGTATTAAAATATTAATAGACACAAGCATTTTTTCCCTTCTATAGGATTTTTATAAATGATAAATTTTAATAATTGAAAAACCCACAATAAATTTAAAATTATGTGTGCAACTCGAAGATCTATTAAAGTCATTTGGTAAAACCAGTTGCTGGTGTTTATGTGGGATTTCTATCAAGAGGAAAGCCTTGTCCCTCTTTTGACCAAATTTTAATTGTTTCTAATCCTCAAACTGTTTTTGTTAAACTTAATCCCAACAATATATCATCTGCAATCATGCTTTAAATTTCTTCTTCAGGTTTTTCTCAACAACACTTTGTTGATTCGCAATTTGACAACTGCAGACACAGGTGTGTACAGGTGCACGGCACGCAATCGCCATGGTGCTGCCCAGGCTGTCGCAACATTGACTGTCACAGGTAGGATTGAATAAGCCACGCTGTAGGAAAACTGGGCTTAATGCATGGGCGTAAAGTGTTGTCCCAGATTAGCCTGTGTAGTCCCCACAGGCTTATCAGGGATAATTTTTGCGCCTAGTATGGATTTTTGTTTAGAAGAGATTTACTTAAAACAAAAAATTCCATAAAAGTGTGGTCCCTGATTAACCTGTGTGGACTGCACAGGCTAATCTGGGACCAAACTTTATGCACATGCATTAAGCCCAGTTTTCCCATAATGAGGATCAAAGGATTGTATTATAACAGTTTATATTTTAGGTCATATTTGTTTTGTTCTTAAAGTCCAAGATCAGTAATTCTACTTTAAAATTTGTCTAAATTCTTGACCTGTTTACAGGTAAAAATAAAATAATTTAAGCTTCAATCATGTATTTAAATAGGTAAACGTTTTTAAGTAAGCAATTTTCTCAGAAGTGAAACTTCATACAACCCTTAATTCTGTTGTGCTAACACTTACACATCGTCCTTCTCACATTCAGTCCCACCCTCGTTTAGCGTCACGCCGCGCAATCAGACAGTGAGGGTTGGAGAATCTGTTGCCCTGCAGTGCGTTGCCAATGGTGACCCGGTTCCCACACAGTGGTGGCTGAAAGCTGGTGCCCAGTTTGTAATAGGTATGTTGAGAGATTGTTCCACCTTTTGGGGACAGGGGCCTCATTTTCTGAAAAAATCTTGTTCTTGTGATTTTTTTGGGAAAAATCATTGTTTTGGCATATGGTGGGAAAAGCACATTATTTTTGCATTTTTGAAAGAAAAATTGTTGTTTTATTATTTTTGAGGTGAAAAGGCATTATATTTGCCTTTTTTTTAAATCAGAGAATTAAAAATCCTGTTCAGTAACAAGAACAATTTAAGGGGAAAAAAAATGCATGATAGAATAGAATTGTTTCTGCAAGTATAATAATTAATAACAGCCATTACTGTTTGAGGATGAGATAAACTACAATAACAGAAGGAACAGTCAGTTAGGCACACATTTTCAAATAATCAAGCTGTATCAAAGTACAAATATTGAACTAACTGTCTTATAACTTATGTATAATTTATTTAAGTGATGTAATATTAATTGTATAATTTACATAAATGTCTACCTGAAAAGGTGAGCAAAAAGGTTTTGCAGATGTTAACTTCTTTTGAGCTTCTGGATCCTGGTAGGTGGCACATTTGATAACTTTAACCCTTTCAGTGCTGGAACCGGATTTTGAAGGCCTTTGCAAACAGTTTGGATCCAGATGAGATGCCACAGAAAGTGGCGTCTCATCAGGATCCAAACTGTTTGCTATTCTGATAGTATTCTTTGAAAAAAAATCGAAGAAAATGCTAATTTTAGAAGTTCAGCAGACGACATTTTAGCAGACAACAAATTTCCCAGCATGCAAAGCGTTAATCTTTGTCTGGGTAAAGGACTTGACAATCATTGAGGTCCATCAAATTTGGGTGTAAGGTTAATTGACCACAAGATAAGATTGATTGATAGTATGTTTAACAATTCAGATCAAGGGTTGATTGAACGAATTTGTGATTTAAATTCCCATAGTGTATCGTCTAACGGCTATTAAATAGGTCAGATCAAATAACAACGTAAGTTTTTATGACACCACAGGATCTGAGGAATTTGAGATGTAGCTTGACGCTTGTTTTATAACCATCTTTGATATTGTTGATGTGGACATGTAGCCAAGACATTCAAAAATAAATATGGGAAGCTTATTTAGATTGTCCTTATGATTTCAATCTCTGTTTTGTATCCATTTACATTCTTGTTGATATCTGTGATGAAATACTTATTGTGGCTCATCCCATGATGAATTTGTTATTTCATGTCATGTTTTAAAACTGCACTTCAAGTAGACTTGTATTTTGTAATTTTCTGCGCGAAGTAGACTCATATTTTGTAATTTTCTGCATCTCTTGTGAGCAGACGACAACATGGTGCTGTCGACAGACAAGTCTGGGCTCGTCATTTCCAACATTCGGCCCTCCCAGTTTGGAGAGTATTCTTGTGAAGCCTCTAATGTCGCCGCCACGAACAAAGTGTCTGCATGGCTTCTTGAAAATGGTAACTTGCCTTTAAACTGACAAAAATCTTATAAAATTGTTTTCTCTACTGTTTATAACTCTTTCACACTTTTGTTTCTAGGCAAGCCAAGTTGTTGTTTTTATTCCCTGCGTCGTAGAAGGAAATATATTGCAGTCTGTCTATCTGTATGTAAGTCTGTTTGTCCGTATGTCAAGGTTCTGTGAAAATTCCTGTCTTGGCCATAATTTTGCAATATATTGATGGATTTTGAAATAACATGAGTGTTACATGTCAAAGGTAAAGGTCACACTTATAGGTCAAAAGTCAAATTTAGCCTTTTATCAGCTGAAATATTATTGTCTCAGCCATACCTTTGACACATAATCATGGATTTTAAAATAACTTGGAACAAATGTCTACCATCATAATACAAAAATGCCCTGTGCAAAACCCATTTCGCTGCCTGAAAGGTCAAGGTCAAACTAAGAGGTCAAAGTTCAGGACTGTAATTTTGTAACTCATGCAATTTCAAAATAACATACTAATATTTTGAGGCAGAGTGTTGTGTGTATTACCCTTAGTTCTTATGTCAAGGTCACACTTAGGGGTCAAAAGTCAAATTCAGCCATAAAACAGCTTGTTTTTGACAAAAGTGGAGTTTTTTAGACAAAAATGGAATGTGAAGGCACCTGTGCCCAAGTTCTACTTCATTGTTGTCTCTATGTTGTTCAGTTATGTTAAAAAACATAAATTATTTTTGCTTCATATAGATCTATAATTGTTTTTCATATCATTTACAATCATTGTGAACTGTATTTAGTTTTCTTTTTTTAATATTTACCATCCCTTCTTTTCTACAAAGTTCAATCAGTGATGATTTAATGATGTTAATCTGTAATTATTGTAACTGAAGGCACGCATACCAAAATATCTTCACTGATAGTGTTACATATCACCACTGCTTCATTTCCAGATCTCCCGCTATTCAAAGTCTACCCACTCAACTTAACAGTGAACCAGTCAGAAACAGTGACCTTGACCTGCAGGGGTCAAGCCAGAAATGACCCTTCAGTCAGGTGGTACAGGGGCCAGAGTGGGGATCTGAACCCTATCCAGCCTAGCAACAGAGTGGTTGTTAACCCTGCAGGCTCTTTAGTCATACAGGTATGAAGGCAGGAAAAATTATTACCATAAACTGCCATAACAGTTGAGTAACACTCATTTATCAACTGATGGTCTGTAATTTATTAATTTTAAAATAATAAATTTGAAAAGTAAGAAACAGTAGAGAGAAAAAAAAGCATAATTTTTTATAAGATAAAAAGAAATTTGTTGATGTTGTACTTTCCTAATTTTATTTCACGCATGATCTTGGACAAAAAAATCACACATGCGTGTGCCATTCATGATTAAAACAAAATTAGGATAATAACACCAATATTATTCTAAATAATGTCTATGTGTTTTCTGTATTGTTTCAATATCCAGTTTTATTTCTCTCATGATCTTGGAGACAAATTTGTTTCGCACATTCATATGCCTTTCAATATAAATATAATTATTAATTAATTGTAACACTAGTCTTATTTATAAGACGTTGTCAAGAATTTAGAGATACTTTTTATACGGGCTAAATTCTTTGGAACTCCAAATATTACCCCTATAAAAAGTAGCTTAATATTTGAGAGCGTCAACAAGTTGGACTATTGTAACACCAGCATCTTCTAAATAAAGACTATTTATTCTCTGTATTGTTTCACAGGCTGTCACCATATCAGATGAGGGTTGGTATACGTGTGAACTAGCAAACAGCTTTGGGTCAGTCAATCACAGTGCCTTCATCAATGTTCAAGGTAAGACAGATAATGTTGCTTTTATATTACTCCTCTTAATTTATATACTCTTCGGTTAAATCTAGCTCAAGATCAATCTAATACTTAGGTTATGATACACCTATTTATATCACCCAATCAGCTGTTTTAATTCGCAAAATTATACTGTATTGGACATGCATGTGTGCAATATAAAAAATCAGCAACTTTGAATAAAAAGAATGCAAAAAAGAGAATAATAGCGTTACACCTCTACCAAAAACATTTTTTAACACACAATAAAATGCAAAATACTATAACTCAAAGAAGAGATTCAAAATATTTAGAGAGAATGCTCAATTTGTTTAGTTTTCACAATCAATGGAACCTCTTTCTGGAAAAACTTAATGTGCATAAAGTGTCCTCTCAGATAAGCCAGTGCAGTCTGAACAGGCTAATCATATATATATATATATTTTAAAAGACGCCTCTTCTTAGCGAAAATCCAGTTTAGGGGGAAAGTGTCATCCCTGTTTAGCCTGTGAAGACTGCACAGGCTAATCTGGGACTACACTAAACGCACATGCATTAAGCTCAGTTTTCCCAGAACGAGACACAATTCAGCTTTGCTCTTCCAGTGGCTCCAATGATTACCAGTATCAGCCCAACCCAGCACATGAGTGTGAACTCATCTGTCACGCTTCACTGCTCGGCAACGGGTGACCCCGCCCCTTCATACGAGTGGTTCATGCCCACTGGCATTATAGCCACACCTCCAGGTGCACTAGCCACACCCCAAGGCGCCCTGGCCACGCCCTCCCCTGGTGATGTTGGTACATTCACGATAGCCAGTGTCCAGCCTAGTGACCAGGGCCAGTGGTCATGTAGGAGCTGTAACTTGCTGGGATGTGACACGGCTGTAGTGAAGATACTCATAGAAGGTAAAATAGGTGTAGTATAACACTGTTTCGTACAACATCTTTGAATATACTGGCATAGCAATTGTCATTTAACCACCATTCCACCCAGATACACACTCAGTTGTAGTGCCTTAGAAAATCAAATTAAATTTTAGACCTTTCTTACTATATACAAGTTTTAAAGCCTTCATTTCCAACCCTAAGATACTGATGAGCAGCAAACAGCATGAAACCATTTTCACTTTGCTTCTGATCAGGAAAGATTTAATCAAATAAAAACGTTTACTGTTTCATGTAAAACTTGGTTGTAATTATGTCACTATTTCCTATCTGGTCTACAAGGATAAGTATGTTTACATTTTGGTTCCCTTTTAGCTTTGTTCAAACATTTTTTCCTACTCTTCACCAATTATCACATTTTCACAAAGACTAAGCTTTTCATTGAATTTCATAATTGGACATATTTGAACAATACCAAGTATGTAATTTTGCTTGACAAGTTTTTTTTAATGCACCAAAACACATTCATTGGTAAATTCTTGTTTCTAATGTAATTATATTTCTTGTAACATTTGTAGGTCTTCCAGAAATTCTAGAGTTTTCTGGAACAACGTCCACCAGCCATGTTGAACTAGAATGCCGTGCCATTGGTCAGCCTGTTCCCACTGTTACTGTGACCTCGGGTCATCAGTCAGTGACCTCTGACTTTTCTGGTCACACTGTGACTGAGTTCCAGCTAGATGGCATTGTGGGTAAACGTCTGAAGATCAATGCGAGCAAGGTGATGACCCAGTACACATGTACTGCTGAAAACAGGCAGGGAAAAGATATGTTTACTATTACAGGTTTGTTGAATTATTTATTTGAGCCTTGTTCTGGGCAAACTGGGCTTAATGCATGTGCGTTAAGTGTCGTCCCACATTAGCCTGTGAAGTCCACACATTCTTATCAGGGACAACACTTTCTGCCTAGACCTGATTTCGGTTTAAAAGAGACTTCATTTCAACAAAAAAGTCTATAAAAGCAGAAAGTGTTGTCCCTGATTAGTCTGTGCAGACAGGCTAATCTGGGATGACACTTTACGCACATGTATGAAGCCCACTTTTCCCAGAACAAGGCTCATGGAAGGATGGTTGATCATATGATTAGTCCAAGTTGACCAAATATGCCATGGATATATTGGATGTGTGGTTTAAAAGGATTAGAGTGTAGTTCTATTTTTAATCATTTACATTTTAGATTGCAAGGTTTAAGATTTAAGGTCTATTCAATTGATATTCCAGTTCCGTCTACAACTGCCAAGCCCAATATCTCCAGCTTTGGATCAGGGTGGGCAACCCTTTCCTGGATGCAGCAACAGAATACCAGTGGTCTCCCTTTGATTGAATACATAATACATGGAAGCACAGATGGGCAGAAGACATGGAAGGATCTGAAATCTATAAAACTAAATAATACTCAAAATGGATCATTGCTAATTGGAACTTCTCTGAATGTTGACCTTGGTTTCATGTCTGCAAATGTGTCCGGGCTTCAAGCCTTCTCGTTGCATTGGTTTCGGGTTTTGTCTGTGAACATCCTTGGGCGAGGCTTGGGCGAGACATCCGACAGAGTGAGGACACTGGCTGCAGGTAATCACACGAGCCTCGTTCTCAGAAACAATTGGGCTTAATGCATGTGCGTAAAGTGTCGTCCCAGATCAGCAGTCTGCCTAAACTGAAAAATAGTGGAAAGAGTCGTCCCTGTGTGGACTGCACAGGCTAATCTGGGATGACCTAATCCTGGCTGGGTTCATTTTCATGAGTCTGTACATGATACTAAATTAATGTATGGTAAAAATTTCAGACGTAAAGATTCATTCATCGTCATAATGATGATGATAATGGTGATGATGGTTAACATGATGATGATGATGATGATGATGATGATGATGATGATGATGATGAAAAAGATAATGATGATGATTATAAATATGATGCTGATTATGTTGATCATGAATGTTATCTTTTTCAGCCCCAGACCCACCAATCAATGTAGCCAACCTGGAGATCAAGGCAGGCGTCTTCGTTCTGATGTGGGACCCTCCCCTCCGTCTCAATGGGCCTGTCGGTAAGTACAGGGCCCATAGTCTCCATAGTTGTACAGATTTCAGTTGCATCTTATCCTTACATTAATATCCAGGGCATCAGATAAGATGTCATATCAATTAGTTTTTACTACAAGCTTTTTACAACGAATAGTTTTTTCACTAAAAACTATTTGTCAATTAGTTTTTGACAATTTGATAAAAACTTTCAAATATTTCCGGATGAGATGAGCTCTTATTTTGGACATTGTTAATTCTCAGCAATTCTTATTCCAATTAAAAAGGTCGTTTTAAGTTCACATTGTCAATGATTGTTTTTAATTATTTATTTATTGTCTATTCACAAATAATGGATGATGATGAGTTATTTTGTTTCAAAGGCGCATTTCCCAATCCTCTCCATCAAAGACAAGCCAGTGAAAAAAATAATTCCACAATGTTAGATGTTTTTCAGTCACGGAATCGCCGCGGTGTTTTGAGCCGAATATTTCAGAAGCTGTCAACATGTGTGCTATTAAATCTGAGAATATACTCTTCACAAGGTCATTTATCGACGGTTCGATCGCGTAACAAATTGTAAAATATTGTGCGCGCACACAGTTAATGAAAGTTTCCTAGCCCGTTCGCATTTAGCAGCCGACATTTTCCAGAAACTTTTATGAAGGAAGAAAATTTTCACATAGACAAGTTAGACAACCAACTGGTGTCTATATAAACAATTTGTTTTTCAATTTTCACAATTGTTTTCTATACCATTGATTTTTTCATTTCAATTCTTTTTCTGTCAAATACAAATTATAAAAACAATAAAACGATCCTTAACTGTTTCCCTGAATATCTGGAAATTTCCTCAACTCATATGAAATACAAAAAGTCCTAAAGTGCTTAAATACGATTACAAATAACATGATAACAAAAATGCGTTTTACTTAATATCAACATACTATTAGACTCAATGTGTTCAATGAGTTAAGAATTGCAAAACATCTTAAGATGCTTTGTGCATACCCACCCTGGCTCCATGTAAATCATGGCAAAGATGCTAAATATTTCAACACAAATAATTGAGCCGCGCTCTGGGAAAACGGTGCTTAATGAATTTTAGGAAAGTGACATTCCAGATAAGCCTGTGCAGTCCGCAAATGCTCATCAGGGAGAACACTCGGCTTTTATGGATTTTTTTGTATAACGGGAGTCTCTTCTAAATGAAAATCCAGTTTAGTCGGAAATTGTCGTCCCTGATTAGCCTGTGCTGACTGCACAGGCTTATCTGTTATGATACTTTACCCACACGCATTAAGCTCAGTTTTCCCAGAGCGTGGTTAATTACATATTTAAAAGCTTGCAATTTAAGTTTATTGATGCACAAATCCAGTGTTACGGTTTTCATTTATTTTCAATACTAATCCATTTTGTCTTGTTTTGTATTGTAGAAGACATCTCATATGGTTACTTTGTGGAGAAATTGGTCAACAATAAACCAGTGATCTTGTTGGAGGGAAAAATATTACACAATCAGACAAATCAAGTGGAAATCAAAGGTTTGTGTAATAATTAATACAATTATTTGTTATACACTGTAATGTGTACCATGTTTGTTACAGTTGATGTGTAACAGTAAACAGTTGTTGTCCAAGTCATAAACAAAAGAAAATATTACTTGGCTTTTAATTTGGAAATCTAACAGTCAACTTTTGCATAATGTGAAATGATGTCATGACATTAAATAAATCCTTCAAAGTTTTCGGCCTTGTGCTTATTATGATTTATAATGATTATTTCAGCTGATGCATGTGCATAAAGTGTCGTCCCAGATTAGCTCAGGCTTATTGGGGACAACACTTTCCACCTAAACTGGATTTTGGCAAAGAAGAGAATTCCTTTAAACAAAAAATTCCATTTAAAGCGGAAAGTGGTGTCCCTGATTAGCCTGTGGGGACTCCACAGGCTAACCTGGGACAACACTTTAAGCATTATGCCTTGTTTTTTTTTCAGACCTAGATCAAGCAGGGAAGTATGTGCTGTCAGTCTGGTCACACAATGTGGCCCTAAATCAGTCCAGTAGACCTGTTACAGTGGAAATAGACTTCACCTCTAGCCTTAGTGTTAGTAAGTGTTGCACGACCTTGGTGCTTATATATATATATATATTAGAGTCTTTTAATGGTTGTTTTAAAGCAGACACAGGCTTATCTGGGACAATACTGTACGCACATGCATTAACCCTTGTTTTATTAATTAATATTTTTTTATTTAGCCGGCCAGGAATCCCCATCAGACGAAGACGCCCTGCAGACTCCACATCTGATCGCCGTGGTAGCGGGGAGTGTGACGGCGGCGGTGCTCCTGGCTATTGGGGCCTGCCTCCTGTACCACGCCAGACAGCGCAAGAAGACCAAGAGCCTCTCAATTGTGGATCACCAGCTCTCCCTGGACCAGTTCTACATGGAGAATCCTCGGTAAGAACATGCACTTTGTCACACATAAAATATGAATGTTCAATAAAGTAGGCTAATAAGTCGGTACCAGTTCTACTTTGAGAATCCTCGGTAACAACACTTACTTTGGCACACACAGAAAGATCCACGCTCTGGGAAAACGGGGCTTAATTCATGTTCGTTAAGTGTTGTCCCATATTAACCTGTACGGTCTGCACAGGCTATACTGGGACGAAATTTTTTGCTTTAATGGATTTTTAAAAAGTCTATTCTACATAAAAATCCAGTCAAGGGGGAAAGTGTAGTCTCTGATTAGCCTGTACAAACTGCACAGGCTAACCTTGGACAACACTTTACGCACTGCATTAAGCCCTTTTTTCCCAGAGCGAGGCTCAAATGAATGTTCACGTTATTAGGATAATGTGTCACAAGCAGGTTTCAGTCCCCAGGGTCAAGGGAAAGGTCAAACTAAAAGTTATTATTTACGGTTCTTTAAAGTATCGCCGACAATTACGAAGAAACTTAACACAGTAAGTAAACAACATCAATGATGAATGCACACAAGACCAGCCTTGTATGTTCAAGGTCAAGGTGACACATAGAGTTCAGAGGTCAAATTGTGTCTACAATGGAATATCATGCATGGAGAAAATTGAGTTCAATTGGGGGATTTAAAAAAATGTTTTATTTTTATGACAAATGCCTAGTTCTTAATTGAAAGATGAAAGAAACAACTTGCAAATTTGATAAAGAGATCAAAGCTTGGTGTTGTATCATTTAACTATTCACTAATAAACTGTTGATTGAACAATTTAGCTTGGTTAAGAATTTAAATTATTTCTAGAATTTTAGTTTCATATCTTAAAGTTGTTATGTGAATTATCCAAGACAAGATATTAAACATGCTTATAAAATAAACAAAAAAGAAAAATATCACATTTGAAAAAGAAGCAATTCTAGATTTAAGATTTAACTTTTTCAGCGATGAAATTACACACTTATAAAACGAAATAAAAGGAAGGTATATAGATATTGGTGATGGACTTTTTTGTTTGCTAGAATGTAATGAACATTATGTTAGCAAAAGAGGTTATTTTTACTGAGCTGTGTTTTGTTTTAGAATTGTGTGTTTTGTTGTTACAATTGGAAAAATGTTGAGAATATGTTGTTGGTGGAGCATATTTTCAACTCATACCGGTACCCATATGTTTGGTCAAATAATTTTCATTGGCATGTATTTATTGGCTTATTGTGTCTTTTGTTTTTGGGATGATGCTTTTTGTTAAAATACAGTGTTTGATGACCTCCATATTCATGGTATGCGTGCCATATTATCGATCATTGTTAGCTCCCCTTGAACATAACAAGCTTCTTCCTCTATTTTTAAAGTTTAATCATACTAAAAAAAGAACTTTCATAAATACCCATGATTTCTATTGGATGAATGTTGATGCATTAATGTTTTGTCAATTTAGAAACATTGCCATTCCCGATCAATAAAAAAAGACATAATTTTGTGTGCTGAAATTGAGTGATAATAAGTTTTATTATAGAATGCAATCCAAGCTTCAATTAAGTGAATGTTTTATGCATGGAATAAAATGCTACTATGTTTTGATGCCACTGAGCTGCAATAAATGATGTTTTAACTAATCAGCTATACTGTTGTCTGCATTAACACACATAACATGTCTGTTACTGCAGATTTGTTTATGACTGTTGCATCTCTATACCCACATTATGACAAATGTACCTGCATAATGACGCTTTTTTCCTCCCCGCTGCATGCAGCTCCCTCTATGAAGAAGACATGAAATCGTTGAAACGTATTAGCCGAATCAGCTTCTACAGCGTGGAGAGCATGCAGTCCCTTAACTACACGGGGAAGGGGTCCCAACATAGGGAGTAAGGGACTTGTTTTTGCTTTGACCTAAGCTGAGCACAATGTGCATGCTCATAACACTGTACTTTAAATAATGCAAAGAAAAAAAATCCTCTGAAAGTTTTAAACAATTGAGGAATTAAACAAAAAGTACAACGTATTGAAAATAAATTCTCGTTCCATGCGATTCACATTCTATTGCATTCTGAGCCAGATTTTTCATATGTCAGATATTTTTTATAGCAGCATGGAATCTGAAATATTCAAAAAGCCAAATACACTTGAGCTTTTCTTTTTGAAAACCTGCCTTAATGTATGTGCGTAAAGTGTTGTCCCAGATAAGCCTGTGCATCTGCACAGGCTATTCAGGGACGGCACTTTCCGCCTAAACCGGCTTTTGACAAAAGAAAGACTTCCTTTAAACAAAAAAAATCCATTAAAAAGCGAAAAGTGTCATCCCTGATTAGCCTGTGTGAACTGCACAGGCTTATCTGGGACCTCACTTTATGCACTTTCATTAAGCCTAGTTTTTTCGAGATTAAGACTCAATTATTTCAATTCTTGTTTTCCTTGTAGTTCACTGATTGAGAGTTCTGTACATTTGATATCCAGCACACCTATAGGAGGAAGAACCAAACAGGTATTGTTTTCATGGTATTTTTGTCCAATTATTACTAATCTATGTCAAAATGTCAACAATACACACTCATAAAGAAAAAAACAGTTTCTGCATAGAATATTTACTTAAATCAAGTTTACTATATTATTAAATAGTACAAATCTCAGTTTTTCTATCCAGTCATGCATCATTAAAATGCTTTTAACATGTTAAGATTTTATGCATGACTTTGTACATATTGGATTCTGAACTATACAAAGTCCAATATCAATCATCAGCATGTCATTATATGAAAATACTTATAATTCCTATGTTTTCATATCAACTCACTAATAATTTGTCTGTATCCGTATCAAATCACTTATGATTTGTCTGTGTCCATATCAAATCACTAATAACTCTTCTGTGTCCGTATCAAATTATTTATAACTCTTCTGTGTCCGTATCAAATCACTAATAACTCTTCTGTGTAAGTATCAAATCACTAGTAATTCTTACGTGTCCGTATCAAATAACTAATAATTTGCCTGTGTCTGTATCAAATCACTAATAACTCTTCTGTGTCCGTATCAAATCACTAATAATTCTTTTGTTTCCATATCAAATAACTTATAATTTGTCTGTGTCTGTATCAAATCACTAATAACTCTTCTGTGTCCATATCAAATCACTAATAACTCTTCTGTGTCCGTATCAAATCACTAATAATTCTTTAGTGTCCGTATCAAATCACTAATAATTTGTCTGTGTCTGTATCAAATCACTAATAATTCTTATGTTTCCATATCAAATCACTAATAATTTGTCTGTGTCTGTATCAAATCATTAATAACTCTTCTGTGTCCATATCAAATCACTTATAACTCTTCTGTGTCCGTATCAAATCACTTATAATTCTTTAGTGTCCATATCAAATCACTAATAATTTGTCTGTGTCTGTATCAAAGCACTTATAACTCTTCTGTGTCCGTATCAAATTACTAATAATTCTTACTTGTCTATATATCAAATCACTTATAATTTTTACGTGTCCATATCAAATCACTTATAATTTGTATGTGGATATATGGAATCACTAATAATTCTTTATATGTGTCCGTATTAAATCACTTATAATTCTTACGTGTCCGTATCAAATCACTAATAATTGTTATGTGTCCTTATCAAATCACTAATAATTCTTATGTGTCCATATCAAATCACTTATAATTCTTATGTGTCCGTTCTCAAATCAGTAATAATTCTTCTGTGTCAATATCAAATCATCTCAATGAGAATCCATAAGAAAAAAAATAAGTAAATCATGTTTATTTTTCCAGCTTACCACAAGTGTCGGCTCCCTAAGAGATGTCAACATTTCAAAGGAGAAAAGAAAACCCTCGAAACTTCTTCATTCAAAATCGTCTGATCACTTGATTGACAATGACTCTCGGGAAACTGCGGTAAACAAGCCGTCACGAATATGTCGCACATCTCAGTCGCGGCCCTTGAGTTTACCCATCTCATCAGAGGGAGGTCCAGAGAATGCTCGCTTGATGGACCCGGAGAAACAATTGACTCCTCTATCGGCAGACAGCTTAGAGAAAGATGTTTTTGGGTGTGTACCACGGTATTTTTGTCACTTAAATAAATAGCATAATTAAAATTAAGCAAAATTTTAAGTTATTTGCTGTTATAGACAATTAAAAATATTAAAATGCAACAAAAAGTGAAAAAAAAGTGTTTTTGTGTGTTTGTGTCATTGTATTTGTTTCCAGTGTATGCATTCCATTTCTTGACAGCCAAAAGGAGCTATTTGTTGGAGTTGTTTGTACATATCTAATATTGACCTTGAAAGTATCGTATCTAATTAAGAGTCTTAGGCAGATACAATAATTTTGCAATGAACCTTTGATTATTATTTTATGATGATATGTTCTGGCCTTTAAGGGACAATTTTTATACGCCCGTATAAAATACGGGACGTATTATGTGAAACCCCTTGGCGGGCGGGCGGCGGGCG
>VMBQ01006643.1:15126-52186 GCA_007657795.1 Dreissena rostriformis | reverse complement strand
AATAATAAGTGCTAATTCAAAAAAAAAAAAACCATTTAGTATAAAAGTAATTATAATAATTAAAGCAATAACCTTAATGCATCTTTGCGCAAAGTTCTGCTCACTTTGAGTATTCATGAGGGCAATATCACAAATAAAGACCATGTCACATTACAAACTGTTGCCTCTTGTTTCAACAAAGCACTTAACAGTATACAATGTGTAAGTAAAATTTATGTACATGTATTAAAACAAAAAAGTGAATATGAGAAATATATGATTGTGTGTTTCTCTGTTACAGGACAAATTATACAAGCCAAGGTGCAGTGTTACAACAGGGCCGTACATCAGTTTGTTGTTGGTCTGGACTTAAAGCCCATCCCATACCACGTTTTCCCCGAGGCTGACATTGAGGGAGTTGAGAACAGTCAGACTATAATAGTTGAAAACGACGAACAATTAGCTGAAATCAATAGTGCTCAGAATAGCTCATACTACCAACAGCAAAGTTTCCAATTTGGTGTTGAGGACTCATTGACTGAAATTGAGGGTAATGTTCAGTCCAACGAAAATCCTGTGAATTCAGTGGCAAATCAAGTAAGCAACTGCAAGAACTTCGTATTTGACGATCAGATTCCTGTGAATCAATCTGGAAGTGGAGTTTTACTTGCGGACCAAACTTGTGGACAAAAAGTTGGCTCAAAGTTGCAAGAAATATTGACTATTCCTATAGACTGTATTCGCTACGTGCCTGTTGTGTCCAGTACCGGTGGCCTTGTTGTCTCCCCTAGTTTAGTTCCAGACACGACTGCCTTCACGCAACCAGAACTGCAGACTGTGGTCCACACATCACACATGAACATAATTCCATGCAGCTTGGGTAACCTGCACTGAATTTCTACCTGGCTTTGATTTATAAGGTGTGTTTGAAGATGCTTTTCGAAGAGTTTCAGCGGAAATTGGTTGACCGAATGTTCTTTTATCTGTCAGTTGATTAAGCGTTAAAACATGCAAGAATTTAAATTATAAGTGAGGCTTTGTGTATCTAGGTAAAAATTTATGAAATTGTTTGTCACCATGAGGTATTTGTCTCCAAGCGAGGGCATATAGTAGTCGCACCGTCCATTTATGGGTGGGTGGTTTTGGATCCGTTAGTTCACATTTAGTTTCCAATATATACCTTTTATAAGCATCTATAGGGTGATTTTAATGTAAAATTGGATTATTAGTCCCATGAACAGACGATCTGTAGCATACAATTAAAATGCTCCTCAGTGCAAGGTCAAAGTCACAATTAAAAGTCAAGGGTCATGATTTTTAGGGATCATTTTATGGTTGGTTTTTAGGACAGGAAACCTTCGAAGAAGAGGGGATATATTGTTTTGCTGGATGTCAGTCTGTCGGTCGGTCTGTGTGTCTGTCGGTAGACCAGTTCATTTTCGATCAATAACTTTTGAACTGATTGACCGATTGGCTTGATCGAGTGAAGTTCACTGTTACAATAAGTGTGAAATTCGTTTCTGATCAATAACTTGTGAACAGATTGACCGATTTACTTGATACTTCATATGTGCATTGGCCTTGGACATGAGATGACCCCTATTGAAATTGGGATCACTAGGTCAAAGATCAAGGTCACTGTCACAATAAGTGTGAAAAGCGTTTCTGATCAATGACTCGTTGACAAATTGACCGATTGGCTTGATACTTCACATGTGCAATGGCCTTTGACAGAAGATGACCCCTATTGAAATTGGGGTCATTAGGTCGAAGGTCAATGTCACAATAAGGGTGGAAATCGTTTCGGATCAATAACTCCTCAATAAATTGACCGATTTGGTTGATACTTCACATGTGCGTTGGCCTTACTCAGTAGATGACCCCTTTCGTTTCCAATCAATAGCTATTCAACCAATTGATGGATTGACTTAAACCTTCACATGTGCAATGGCCTTTGACAGTAGATGACCCCTATTCAAATTGTGGACACTTGGTCAAATTTCAAGGTCACTGTCACAATAAGTGTGAAAATCTAGGCTCCGTTTGAGGGGGCATATGTCTCCGACAGTGGAACTTTTTTTACATTTGGTTGACCAGCCTAATAGTTACAAGCCAAAAAACAAAGGCACCGTATATGTCATGTGTAACTTAATTATGTTGAAACAAAATGAAATAAGATGATTACATGAACACTTTAAACGCATTGTGCTTATCATTATTCTTGAATCTTCATGCTTTTTTAGCATGACTATTCACCCAAATGTTGGCGTCTTCATAAAATTATGGTTAAGAAAAATGTGCAACACATCTCCATATAACTTTCTACTATAGGCATTCAATTACAACTTCACACTTATATGGGGTCATTGTGCAAGGTCACTGACCAAGTTCCATTACTCTGACCAGCTATTTAGCTTTTTATACTTTGTTTATACTTAAGATTGCGAAAACAAATTTCCCTGTTGTGATGAAAGGATATATTAAATGTACTAAACTTCATTTTTGTTTGTATCATAGGCACATTGGGGCAATTTCACTTTTAGTAAAGAAAGAAAAATAGTTTCTATGCAAAATCAAGGCTTATTTGTATCCTTTTTCATATCAGAGCAATACTCAATTAATTGATAGCTATAATAACTTACCTACTATACAAATAGTTATGTTTAGAACCAAAGCAAGAAACTGGGACAAGAACAAGAAAAGTGGAGCTTGCTGTCCTCGGACAAATCTTTTTTAGGAAGCTAACCTATGAAAAAGTAATTGGTATATTGTCAGGTTCTTCCTATCCATAAAATATCATTAACTGTGTGCTTCATTTAACTTATTCAATGTACACATAAATTGAAGAAGCACATTGATAGTTTGGAGTCCATCAGTTTCACCTATATTCTTAGGATTCTTTAAGGAAATGTTGCAGTAAATGTGACTAGCACCAAAAATTTACTATTTGCTGCCCTTCCATAGATGTTTTAATAATGACTGCAATTGACATTTCTAAGCAAGATTACACTGCTAAAATTGTGTTGACATATTTCAGTATCAGATGTTTATGCTGGATTTTGTGTTCATTGTTCACAATATTTTCACTTTTTCTGTTTTCAGACTATTAAAGAATGGCTAATTTGTTTGGGTTTGAGGAGCTAACAGATGAAGTCTTTGAGAGAAGCAACTTGCAGGACAGTCAGCCATCTGTCAGCCAGGTTGTGGAAGAAAAGAAAATGTGCCCGCAAAGGATCTTGTCCATCGATGCATCAGCATGCAGTGAAAACCAAGTCATAGTGCCTATTATTGATCTCACAGGGGTTAGAAAGTATAAGGTCCTTGCAAGGCAACCAGTAGAAGACGATGGTCCTTGCGTTAACAGCAGTCAATCTGGAGCCTCGGGAAATGTTAATAGCACAACATCTGCATCCCAACAAGACACTGAATTACAGAAAGAACAAAGAAAAGAAAACATTATTGTGAAAACTAAATGTAGTCATAAACATTCGGTCAAAAAGAAATTGAAAACACATAAGCAGTTCAATGCACCCATTAAAAAATCATTAACATCAAAACAACATGAAACAAACATTTTAAAACGCAAGTTGCTTGTTAAAAACAAAATGAATGAGCGAAGGTCAAAATCAAAACTAAATAAAAAAGTTTGGAAACAGAAAGCAGTTGAGTATGAATTTCATTCCGACTCTGAAACTAAATGTGATATGGAAACAATGAACACTGGAAGATCACAGAGTCTTGACAGTAGGCTCATCAGTACTGTAGACAGTTGTAAGATGGAGGTAACGGAAACTGCCTATATCAGTAGTTTAAAACCAAAACAGTGTATTGTAAAGCTAAGAAGAAGTTCATCATTAGATATATTATCCAGGAAAAATGTATGTGATCTCAAGGTTGATGTTGAATCAAGTGGAAATGCAATGACTGAAAGAACAGCGCATGGACTCGAAATGGTTGACAAAGATAATGTTGAAAAGCTTAGTAGTGTGGACAGTACTGATGAACTGAAGCAGAAACAAATGGTTTATGACGCTGATATTGATGTACGAAAATCAGGAAGGTTAAAGTCAGCAAAATGTGCCTCACGTTATAGAGGGGATTATGGAATAAGAGCGAAAACTTACACTAAATTGATCAGTCAGAAAGTTAAGGAGAGTACAGACAGTGAATCTGATAATGTGAGCTCTTGCAGCAGTTTGAATGAACATGAACTAAACAAAAGTAAAAGTAGCTCAGTTTCAAGCAGTTTTAGTGATTTAGATGGAAAACCTGCACAACGAAATCCAGAATCAGGATCAAACGCTAAATGTTTGAAAGCAACTAAAGGAAAGAAAAAACATAGGTCATTGAGTAAAACTGTACCTAAAGTACAACGAGACAATGTTGAGGATGTAAATAGCTTGTGCACCACAAACTCTGAAGAAAATGCTCAAAAAGTATCTAACTGTGTAACAACTTCTGTCTCTGAAGTGCCTTCAAACAATCCTGTAATATGTGATAAAAACGTTGACGTAGATGGCTTACCTCATGCTGGTGATAAAGCAAACATTTCAGGAGTAGATAGCATGTCGTTGATTGGTTTCAATCTGTGCAGTAATTGTTGTCATGCTGCTAACTGTGATAATATTTCTCGTCATACCTGTGCTCCAACCAAATATGTTCATGCTATTGGAAAATCTGTTCACAAAAAGGAAAACCAAAAAGTGAATGTTAGAAAAGTCAGCATGCCAGTGGAACCAGATCTTTCCTGTAATGAAATGTCACCTGAAAAAACTGACATGGATCGTGGGGAAGTTCTAGAAAAACTGAGGCAAAAACTGTTTGAAAAGGCTGGTGCCAATGTTGAAGAGGCGGACAAAACATCAAAGACGTTTGAGTGTGCTCTGATTTCATCCAAAAGAAAAAAATTACAGGTGACTGGTGAAAAGGCTGGTGCCAATGTTGAAGAGGCGGACAAAACATCAAAGCCGTTTGAGTGTGCTCTGATTTCATCCAAAAGAAAAGAATTACAAGATACTGGTGAAATCATTGCCATTGACTCAGAACTGATGTTAAGGACTTCTGGTGGCTGTAGCGAGGAATCTGAATGCTTATTAACTTCAAACGCAGAGTCTGTAGGCAAAGAGATCCTGGAGGAAGTGTCAAAGACATTAGAAAACCTACCTAAAATGGAAATGAAACAAACAAATGATCTAAGAAACTCTGGTATATTCGAGAAAGTAGATGAATTAGACAAAAATGGCACTAACATCACTGTCATTTGTAGTTTGACAAGTTATGATGATTCTGAGGAAGTGAAAGAAGACAAGCTCTATGATACAGACGCAAAACCATCAACCAGCAAGCAATCTCAACCACACCAAAAACCAGCTAAATGCATCGTTTGTGATCAAACATTTAAAAACCGGAACCTGCTCAGGAAGCATTACCCTTGTAGGGTTCGCCAGACGCGCACATGGGTGCAGAATAAACTGAGACCAAATAGGGCAGTGAAAAGTACTCAACCTGCCCCTAAAAAATTTGTTTGTCAGTTACCCAAATCAGGAAAAGAAAAGTCAAGGCCAATGTTGCTGACATATCGGAAAACTAAATTCCGAAAAGTAAAAGGTAAAAGAAGACGTAAGCTGTACCATGTAATACAAGATCTTATTCAAAAAAGAAAACCACAAATATGGCCTCATTTAAATGTTGTATTTGATGATTTATCCTATAAGGAACAATGTATGTATAAGGTTGGCTTAATTTGTGTTGGAAGTGCTTTTGAAGGTTTAGACAATCACACTGCTGAAGAAATCAGTATGTTTGAAGAACACAGAGCTATAGCAAAGCTTGTTAATAATGTTTCATTCCAACCATTCCCAACAGACCTTGACTGCAGCATTGCAAGTGTTACTGATTCTAATTTGGAAAGCAGCTCAATTCAAGAATTGGAAACTAGTACCAACAACCAGTCTGAAACTGGAACAATTCAAGATTTGGAAACCAGCTCACATCATGAACTGGAAACTAGCATTTCCCAAGAGTTGCAAACCAGCGCAATCCAAGAATCAAAACCCAGCACAACCCAAGCATCAGAATCTAGCTCACCCCAAGAATCAGAAAATAGGTCAAACCATGAATTGGAAACTAGCATTTCCCAAGAATTGCAAACCAGCGCAATCCAAGAATCAGAAACCAGCACAACCCAAGAATCACAATCTAGCTCAACCCAAGAATCGGAAAATAGATCAAACCATGAATTGGAAACTAGCTCAAACAGTGAATTAGAAACTAGCTCAAACCATGAATTGGATTTAGGAACCAACCAAGAACCAGAAACAATCACAAGCATAGGTTCAAATCTGGAATCAAGTCTTCTCTTAAGTGTGGACCAAAACACAACATTGGAAGACCAAGCTATTGCAACAAAGATTGTTGATGGCATTGTTAACCAAATATGCTCACAATCAGAAAATAAACGGGCACATGTCAATAGTTGCTTGAGTGAAATGAATGAAACATATGATGATGGTATTGAGTTAAAAGTAAAGAATGATGTTGCAGTTATAGTGGAAGAAAATATTGAAGTGATTGAAACAGCTGAAGAAATCATTGATACACATGATAATATTTGCAAAGGAACTATTAACAGGGAAAATATTCCGGATGGTTTTCCGTTTCATTTTGTTCCCGCATTAACTGTTAAACTC
The DNA here is from genome assembly GCA_007657795.1 of Dreissena rostriformis. Classification (NCBI taxonomy): domain Eukaryota; kingdom Metazoa; phylum Mollusca; class Bivalvia; order Myida; family Dreissenidae; genus Dreissena; species Dreissena rostriformis. The sequence continues at coordinate 45,518 of VMBQ01006643.1, read as the reverse complement.
ACAGAAACTGTTGACATTTTGCATGATTCATGTCCTGATTCAAATGTGGCTTATACTAATCTTCGGGAGAAAAAAGATAATAGAGAGTTGAATATTAGGAAAGATGATTTGCCAAAGTCACATACATGCAAAGCAGACTTCCCAATGACATCAGATGACCATGAATCATTATATTACACTCAGTGCAATGAACAAGTAGTTGAATGTGTTGTTGATGAGGTACTGTGTGATGAAACACCCGAAAAATTATATACATATCAAGATAAAATGAACAAGAATTCCGTGTTAGAGGACCGCGTATATCAGACAGTTGCGAGCATAGAAACTATTCATACGACATATCCGGAAAATTCTGAGAAATTGTCACCTTTGCGGAAAAAAACTGAAGAAACATTAGCTCATGATTTTACCAAAGAAGTAAATGACAACCGAGGTGATGATTTCGTAGAAACAAGAACAGATAACATGCATGTGGACGGAAATGATGTGGTTGTTGATGTTGATACGGAGCACGACAACACACTTGATGACTTAATGGCCATTCTGGATTGTGATGGTATGGAAGATGGTCCTAAGGCAACTGTTGAAAGATCTGGAGAAGCTGTTGACTTAAAATCTTCTAAAGAGAACTCCTATATAAATGTTGATTCAAATAATTATAGTTCAGAGCCAACACAAAATACACAACATGGAAAGATTGGAATGCAACATGAACCCATTGGAATTTCATGCGGTGAATCACACGATAGAGGTATGGACAGCATGATTGATGCTGCCAGACAAAATGCACTTATGACAGCATACAATGAAATTGTTAATGAAACAGCAATTAAAGTTCCTGGCCTCAAGATAACAAGTAAACTTTCTTTTGAAGAGATGCCAAATATTGAGATTCAGCAAGACACTTTTAACTCTATCAGTGATTCTTATTCATCTACTTGTGTGCATTCACCTGCAATCCTGAAAAGCAAGTACACTAATGGAAAATTGGAAAATACGGGAACAACAGACTATCAAAGAATTACTGAAAATGGTTTGAATATGTTAAATGAGGAATCTCACAGTTCTCCGGAAAATGCATCTCCTGATTGTTTTGCTGATGACAATTTAAAAAGTATTCCACAATATGAATCGGCTCCTATTCCAGAGTGCAGTCAAGATGGGGATTCTGTGGTAGAAGCTTTGGCATATGTCAAACTAGAGCTTGAGCAGACACTTGAGAATGTTGCTGTTAACTCAAAATTTCATGAAGATTGGAATCCTTTAGCACCCGAGGATGCTTTGAAAAATGTGTGGAAAATGGGCCTTGAAAAGCAGACCCTTCAAACCAAACAAAGTGAACGTAGTGATCTCTGCAACCTGTCTAATGGTAATCAAGTTGGATTGATAAATGAATCTCCAAATACAAACATCTATATTGTTGCAAAATGTGCTACAAAAGGAAGTAAAACACCATGGTTGGACCCAGAAATTTTACAGACTGTGGAACTACCCACATTAAAAATTCCCAAAAAGATTAACACAATTACTAAATCCAGCAATAAAAGTGGTTTAAAAAATGCTGGAGCAGAATGTAATAAACTAAAAAATGATAAATTAAAAACTAAGCAAGTTATTGATGGGATGAAAATGAAAAGCTCAGATTCTCGAAGAATGGGTGTAATAAAACCCAAGAGACTTAGAAATACCAGTGTATCAGAGGCATGTGACAAAATGATGATCCAAAATGCAAGTGAAAATGGGTTGCATGAAAGGAATACTATGAGTGAACAAGCAGTGGAAGAGTCAATTACTTCAGGGAACATTTCAAGTTCTCAAACACACACAGAAAGCTTTTTAAATATTACCAGCTCAATCAGTACAGATCGCACATCTAAGACTAAGGCATTAACAGAAACAGGTAAAATAAAGAATATAAAGACTTTAAGAAGTAAAGAACCATGTGTTGCTAGCAATAAGGTTTCTAATAAAAATCCAGGTGATGAAAGAATAAAGAAAGCGAAACACATTTCACTTGAAGAATACATGAAGAAAAAAGGATTAACTTACCGCCCAGCTAAGCGAAAAATCTCAGAAGACACGGAGAACACAGATGAAATCAAGGTTGATTTAGTTAGCAAGAATGAAGAAGTAGCCAATGAAGGAGACCTTCATTGTAACATAGTGTTTTTAAACGAGAAAGAATCAACTTCTCTTTCTGATGTTTGTAAAGATCCATGTGGACAATCAGAAGGTTTGTTGATGGAGGGTAATGGAGATGAGCTAAAAAGTGACTATCCGGACCAAATTTCTGGTATAAGACAATATTACTTGTATAATGTGGAAGACAAACGACAGCTGAATGAAAATTGTGATGAATATGATCCAGAAAGTAATTACTTACTTGACACTGTTGGTATGACGGATGATACTGACCAACCTTACTCCCCTGATAATCATGAAGATCACAAAGAAGCATGTTTAATGAAAAACCTTCTTTTGGCAGTTAATTTAATAAATGGCATTGCTGAAGATCAGAGAGAATACTGTTCCATAAATGGGATTGAAATTCAAAACTGTTATTCAGAGCAAGGATATAGAAAGGAATTGCAACATTCTTCTCTGGATCAAAGATCAGATTCCTTACATTATAATATAGATGATAATACTGAAAAGTCAGACTATTTAATTCCAAGAAATCTTCCTCATTATGATGTTGAAAATGAAATTGAAATGGGAAATGCTGCATTGTCGGAGGTTCCATATGAAAATGAAGATACAAAAGACGTAGACGACGTGAAAAGCATAGTCGGTTCCAGTGATAATGAAGATGTAGAAGTTGCTCAGAATGTAGCAGGTGCTGATGATGTTGAAAATACAAATGACAAAGATAATGCTCAACACATGGTTTGGGCTGGTGATAATCAAGATACATGTTACAATAATCTTGCTAAACATACGGGAATTGCCTATGATGATGAAGATACAGATGAAAACCATGGTGAAGAAGCTGAAAATGTTGTTCATACTGATACTTTGAAAAAAATTAACTCCCCAGCTGCTACTGTAACTGGTTCTGATCAGATTGAAATAGAAAAATCCAGCTTTAGTGAAAATAAGATGAAAAATGAAAACAATTCTGAATCTGTTTCCAAATCAATTTTGAATGATTCTGCTTATAGTGAATTTGATGACGAGGAAGGGCATTCTACAAAGATGTTGTCAACAGATTCTAAGACAAAGTATTCATTTAATCAGTCTGATGTTGAATCTCATAGCCTTCCTGATGAATGTTCTGAATCTGTAGATTGTATTCAAACAACAGAAGAAGAAATAGACTACACAGTCAAATATGAAATGAATGGTTTATTTATCAAAGAAAATGTTTTAACTGGTGACAAAAACTTAATTGAAAGTCTCTCAACATCATCCAGTAGTCCCCAATCACAGATTCTGATAGAAACTCCAGATACAAATATGTCACATGACAATGAAACTTGGTCGAAAAGAATGAAGTCAAATGTTGACAACAATAAATGTCTTGAAACTCCAGAAGTGATGAGAAAGTGTAAACACAATAATATTGAAACCAGCTATGAAAATAAAATAACAATGAAAGAGATGGTAGTAGATTGCGATAACATAAATGCCAATAATGTTGAACTGTTAGATGAAAGTGAGATAGATGATAATTCCCAAAATGAAGAAGCTTTAGTGATACAAATAAATACGCAAGCAGATGGTTGTATTGAGGATGAAGTTAAATCATGTGTGCAGTTAGAATCACCTCCATTGCTTCAGAAGGTTGAAGATGCTGAATCAAGTAGTTTGATGTTTGTAGACAGCTCCAGTGAGGAAACTATGCTCTCTTCAGGACCACCAAGCCTTGAGCCAGTGGAGATATTTGATACTTTTGAAGCTGAATCTGATGTGTCATCATTGCAACAACCTGGTTTGAAAAGATCAGAAAGACATTTCTTAGATATACTTGAGCATGAAGAAAGTCATGGTAATAATGATATGCTAACTGAAACCAATGAAAATCATTTTCACAGTGGGAAAATAAAGAAGAATACTGATGTAAATGAAAACTTTGGACATCATTTTTCAGATTTTACAAGTGATCAAGAAGCAGCAACAAACATTGAGCTCCAAAGTCTTTTTGATAAAAGCGAAAAAGGAGAAGTGACACTTTCAGAAATTAAACACTTATTGAAACCACCAGTTGAAATGAAAAGGTCAATTTCTTTGCAATCTTTATTAAAAGTTAGACAAGGAATTACGAAACTTTTGAGTGACATGCAGTGGCCTGGTAAAAAAGATCCATCATGGCTGAAAAAGGATGCATTATCAGACTTTGTTAGGAGACAACGATCTGAAATGTTCCATAAAGATGATAGCACATCATTTGAAGAGAGCTCAGACGAAGAAACAAATATTGCAAGTAATGATGGTGTTGAAAATGAGACATGTCAATCAATTACAAGTAACATCATGCAAATGTTGAAGAACTTTGAAAACAAGGGATCTATTGCAGATAATATGACAATGTTGCTAAATGTCCTTGCAGAATGTCTTGGATTTAGTGGAAAAAACAGTAAGACAATTATAGATATGGATACTGAGGATTATAGTGAAGATTCTTCGTCGTATGCAGATCTCACAAACGTATCCCCAACAAAATTTGCCATTCAAGACTGTATGCAGAAAGAACTTCTTGACAAATTTTTGGAAAAAGGTGAACAACCACCTCCTCTTGATGACATTTCTACAGCAGAAGACACAGACCTAAATGAAAGTATTGTAAGCCATGAAACCAGCACAGATGATGTTGAAAAGGTGTATCAAGTTAATGAGTCTGCATATGTATCATCTGAAGCGGACAAGCACAGCACTCTGACCAAAATACAAGGGGAAGGGGATTGTGGCAAAGTATCTGCTATGTCTGTTTGTTATGTTGAACGAGCAATAGACCACAATACAGGAAATGCAACAGATAAAAGGATGTTGACATCAGAGAGCAGCATGAGTGATAGGTTGAATGATCCATACAGAATGAAACAAGATGATCAGATACACATCTCAAATGTGGTTCATAAAGGAAGGCGATATTCATCTGAATCTAAGGTGTTTAAAAGAATAACTGAGCTCAATACAATAGAAAATTCTGATGATGAATCGACTGATTGTGATGATTATGCTGAATCCTTCTCATTGTCCAAGTTAAGTGGGAAGGTTCATACCTGGGATATTAACTCTGATTACCACTCAGACACTGATTCAGACAGAGAGGAGTCCCTTGAAGATCAAGAAATGAAGATAACCCCAGATTGTTGTCGAGAAAAACATGTGCAGTCTGAATACAAGATGCTACTTTCTGTTTCTGATTTCAACAATTGTGAAGTAAGAGATCAAGCTGGAGATACTAGTTACAAAGAATTTCTGTCCAGTGAAATAATTCACCCAACATTTCATGCAAACAGTGGTGATATGGACCGAATTCAGACAGAAAACACCATAAGTTGCAAAAGTGATCACCAAGAAAAAGAAACTTCTTCTGAAATAGATGAATTGTCATCTGATATATATGATACTGTAGATGAAACTGATTGTGATTCCCCACTAAACTCGGACGAAACTAGTCATGTGGCTGAAATAAGTAGCTTGAATCAAACAACTGATCTCAAAAATGATTTTAAATGTGGTCAAAGTCAACTTAAAGAAGATGACACTAATAATATATTTGCTGAAAGCTTTGTCATTGATATCCAATATTGTGGTAACGCTGCCGATCACAATGTTACTAACGTTCCTGTAAGTAATGATACTAAAACTGATAAGTCAGACTATTTAAATCGACAAAATCTGCCTAATTATGATGTTGAAAATGAAATTAAAAGGGGAAGTACTTCAAAATTGGACATTCCAAATGAAAATGAAGATACAAAAGACATAGAGGATGGAAATATCACAGTCAGTTCCAGTGATAATGAAGATGTAAAAGTTGCTCAAAATGAAGCAGGTGCTGATGTTGAAAACACAGATGACAAATATAATGCTCAACACATGGCTGGTGCTGATGATGACGTAACATGTGACAATAGACTTGCTAAACATACGGGCATTGCTAATGATGATGAAGATACTGATGACAATGATAATGCTGCACATTTGGCTACTGATAGTGATAATGAAAATACAGATGGCAATCATAATGATTACAACAGGGGTAGTGCTGATGATAATAAAGATGTAAGTGTTGCTGATGTTGAAAATACAGATGACAAAGATAATGCTGAACACATGGCTGGTGCTGATGAAGGTATATGTGTCAATAATCTTTTTAAACATACATGCATTGCTTATGATGATGAAGATACGGATGACAATGATAATGCTGAACACATGGCTAGTGCTGGTGATAATGAAACTACAGTTGGAAATCATTTTGATAACAACATGGGCAGTGCTGATGATTATATAGATGTAGAAGGTGTTGATGATGTAGAACATACTGATGACAAAGATCATGCTCAGCACATGGCTGATGCTGTTGATGATAAAGCTACATGTAACAATAATGTTGCTAAACATACAGACATTGCTTATGATGATGAAGATACAGATGATATTTATACTGCTGAACACATGGCTAGTGCCGATGATAATGAAAATACAGATGGCAATCATACTGATAACAATATGGGCAGAGCCGATGTTAATAAAGATGTAGCAGGTGCTGAGGATGTTGAAAATAATGATTACAAAGATAATGCTCAGCACATGGCTGGTGCTGGTGTTGATAAAGCTACATGTAACAATAATGTTGCTAAACATACAGACAATGCTTATGAAGATGAAGATACAGATGACAATGATATTGCTGAACACTTGGCTACTGACAGTGATAATGAAAATACAGATGGCATCGGTAATGAAAACAACATGGGCAGCGCTGATGATTATAAAGATGTAGCAGGTGCTGATGATGTAGAACATACTGATGACATAGATAATGCTCAGCACATGGCTAGTGCTGTTGATGATAAAGATACATGTGACAATAATCTTGCTAAACATACAGACATTGCTTATGATGATGAAGATACAGATGATATTTATACTGCTGAACACATGGCTAGTACTGGTGATAATGAAAATACAGATGGCAATCATACTGATAACAATATGGGCAGAGCTGATGATAATAAAGATGTAGCAGGTGCTGAGGATGTTGAAAATAATGATTACAAAGATCATGCTCAGCACATGGCTGGTGCTGGTTATGATAAAGATACATGTGACAATAATCTTGCTAAACATACAGACATTCCTTATGATGAGGAAGATACAGATGACAATTATATTGCTGAACAGGTAGCTAGTGCTGGTGATGATGAAGATACAGATGGCAATCATTATGATAAAAACATGGGCAGTGCTGATGATTATAAAGATACAGATATCAAAGACTATGCTGAGCATACTGTTACTGTAGATGAGAATGAATATCCTCACAACAAAGATGATTCGGAATATATGGCAAGCGCTCATGAAAATATACATATAGATGTAAAAGATAACGGTAAAACTATGGCTAATGATAGAACTGATGACAAAGATCATGTGAACAATATTGTTAGTGCTAATGATAATGGTGATACAGTTGACAAATATAATGCAAACAACATTGCTGGTATTTACAATTCTCAAAATGCTGATGACATAGAGCATACAAAACCGTGTAATGTAAATGAAAAGCTGCCTTACCGCCATTCTAACAATAATGAATTGTATGATTCTGCAACCGAAGAGCTATTTTCAGATTGTGGGGAGCAGCCAAAATGTTCAACCCCCATACATAGTCCTTCAGTAACACTTGATGCCTCATCAGATGTATCCTACCAAACGATAGATCAAGTTGAGTTTTCAGATGCCTGTGGGAAAATTGAAACAAGTTATGGGCAAGATTCATTAGATCAACGTGATATCAAAAATACTGTCACAGAGAAAGCTGACCTTTGTAATGGAGAAGAGAGAGACAATATTTCTGACCATCAGTGCGCACAATTACTTCTTGAAATGGGAACTCGATCTTTTGAACCGAATCAGAGTGAAAAACAGACTACCAGTTTTTTGGAGGACATGTCAAAACCTGTCACAAGCATGCTGAATGTAGAAGTAAAGCATTTCCATGAAGAAAGTGAGTCAAATATTCTGCCATTGATATCATCAATAAGATGTTCACTAATGGACGATAATGATTCTCTTGACTCTGATTGTACTGTTTCATATTGTGAAGAGCAAAATAATATGCCAAATGAGCAGGATTTTGAACGTGTGATGCCATGTAATACGAAAGAATCAAGGGAAAGACAAGATTTTGATAGAGACATTTCTGACAGAAAATTAAGTAAAGTGTATAGAGAAGTTAAGAAAAATAATGCTTTGTCAACTAAAAACTACAATGAGAATCAACAGAAGCCAGAGGAAACATTGAACAGTGATCAGCTGATTTATACATGTGATTTAACTTCTACATCTGCAAATAATGGTCAGCTCTGCAAAGAAATTAATGGTCAAAATCTGATAAAAATAAACAACGTTGCATACAACACAGCAGATTCACAAAAGTTGGATATAACTACCACATTGCCACAAAGGCCATCAACCTCTAGAAGTCCTGATACATTGGATTTCAACATTGAAGATTATCAGCCAGGGGGTATTTTCTGTGAGTCAATAGCAGAAAAGGTTAAAAGAAAGCAAAGAGAAAGAGCATTGCCAGTAATCTACAATCCATGGATGTATGACGGGTGTAGTGACAGTTCTAGAACGAATAGTCAAAAGAAAGAATACAGTGTTTTCAGAAGTACAATATTGGAAAAACGGGCTCGAGAACGCTCAGAATCACAAGACAGAGCAGAGTGTTTAAGAAGTAAGAAAATCAAAATGTCAAGCAAAATAGAATATAGACATGAAAAGAAGAATGGTAATACTCAGTTCGCTGAATTCTTTCACATTTTTAATATAAGACCTTGTTCAGTTGAAATCGTAAGACTTTCAGGTAGTACAATCGAAAGATATACCAGAAAAAGTAGAAAAAGGAAGCTAGATGAAAATCTGTCAGACAGTAGACCTCCAATAAAGGTAAAGATCAGACTGAATCCAATAATGTATCCATTTATCATGCATGAAACTTTCACAGCATCTCCTGTTTCGTCAGAACCTAGTGAAGACAGTGACACTGAGGATGATTTTAATAACAGCAATACCGTTAGAAAGGGTTTTTCCAGTAGTTCAAGTAAAAAATCACCAGTGCACAGCAATCCAGAACGGCAACCTATCAAGATCAAGATGAAAACATTACTGACAAAAATGAATAGCTGTGATAAAGGAGAGAACTATAGCTCAAAGGAAGGTGCACCTTATAATGAGGACAAAAAGTTTAAAGCAAGGGCTGGTGTACACTTCTATATAAGTGATACAGAATCAGAACCAACTTCCCCTGGCAAAGTGATTTCAGAGACATACAGCGACAGTGAATCCAGTTCAGCAGCTAACTCAGATTCAGAAGATGAAATGCAAGAAACAATAGAACACATGCTAGATTCAAGGGATGGTGAAAAGGAACAGTCTGGTGAACATGGTAACATAAACAACACTACAAGAACACAGATTCAAGTGCCTGACAAACATCTGTCTGATAATGATGATGACTCTGAAATTGAAAATGATGAACTTGGTGAATCTTGTTCAAGCAAGAGAAATGAGATAGGACATCATCATGCCAATGCTATTACGTTAGTGAGAACGTCCCTGGACCTCAGTGAGTCCGAATCTGATGATAATATGGACCCATCCAGTGGCCTTTCCAGACAGGAGCCTTATTCGTCTGTGGTTGGTGCTGCTTATGATCAATATTCTCCTGAGAGTCAACAGAGGTCCGAACAGATGGAACACATTCATGTGACTGTGTGTCAGAAGAAAACGAACACTTCAAGATCTTCAGAGAATGCGTTTGGTGAACAAACATTTTCTAACACTAGTGGTTCTATACCTACAGATGAAATCAACACCAATAAAGAAAACCTGGTAATTGACTGTTCCTCATCTGATAATCATTTAAAGGATGATTGCAGAAAAATATATCCTAATATAGAATGTTTCAAACATGGTGTTGAATTACGTGAAAATAATAAATTTGGAAATTATCATAATAGTGACCAATTGAGTGAAGCTGTAAACAGCCTAAAATTTGATTCTTTTCATAAATCTGAATATTCAAAAACCGAAGCGGGTAGTGATATTTACTATACTGCAGAAATTGTGCAAAATGACTTTGAAGTAAAAGATGCTGTTGTGTATATTGAATCAGAGGAAATAATTCAAGAAGCTATTATTGAACATGAACCTGAATTATATGAGGTAGCAGAAAACCAAGTTGTGTCTACAAGCTACTCAGATAGTGCTGAACCAGTTGAAGACTCAATTGCAATTGCTGATGAAGAGGTTGGGGTTAAGGATACATTGGCGACATCTAGAAGAGGTACTGGATCTGATATCTGTGAATCAGTTGGTGAAATGCAAAGCTCACAATACATGTATGGGATTAGCGAAGATTCTCCTAGTTCACAGAACATGGAAACAGATGTGACTGAAAGTTCTGGTGTTCTGAGTTTAGAATGTGAAGTGGTGTACGATGAGTTCACAGTGACCTAAAAGGTATACAGCTTAGTCCATACCCTACCATGGTGTTGAAAAAACATTTATTGTTTGACATTCATAAGTGTAGAAAGGTCAAGTGACCAATTTCAATATGGGATATATAGAAGTATATAACATTTTTCCTTCAATAATTTAATTAAAAATTTTAGGCTAAGTCATACAATTCCTGGACAAAATCTACCATTTATTAAAATTGTCATTTGTTATGAATAATTGTGCACAATTTTTGTTCAAAGCCTTGACTAGAATATCATTAAAATCAACATTGCAGGAACATGACTTTTATGATATTCTCTCATACATTTCAAAACACTGCTAGTACTGTAATTGTTGATGTCAGTCAATCTGTTAAATCAGTTTTCAGCTCATCTGAGCACAAAGTGCTCATGGTGACCTATTGTGGTCAGTATATGTCCGTTGTGTGTCCTATGGTGTAAACTTTTTGCTTGTTACCACTATAAAGTATAAAGGCCACATTTTTCATCCTGGTCAGAATGTTTATTTTGACAATATGTAGGCTGAGGTTGAATCTGGGTAATGTATGTCTAAAAGCTAGGTCACCAGCTGAAGTGTGGTAAAACACTTGTTCACCAGGTCAAGTCTTTAACGATTGGTGTACCTTGAAATCAGGTGAGTGCTTTAGGGCCATAATGGCCGTCTTTTTTCAGTTTATTAGTTTCTTAGTTTCCGTAGTAAACTGCACGATCTAGTCATTATGTTGAACGTTGCTATGGTCATGAAACTGACTGTGACTGTGTGCAAAATGGTAAGCCACTGCAAGTTATTGTGTTTTCAGGCTTTTAATAGCACTTGTGTTTATTGTTAAGATTAATTATTTTAAGTAGTGTATAGTCAGTTCTTTACCGGTAAATGTTATGTCCCGTATTTATCAGTCTGTTTGTTTACCATCACTGTGATACATCCTCATGTATATATTTGTACAGTTATAAAACTGTTTATTAACCAGGCTGTGGTTATACATTTGCATATTTTAGCCATCTTCAAAACCAAATTAATAAATCATTTTCGTGTTGATTGAATTCGTAAAAAAAATAGTATTTTAAGAAGTCTACAACTCTTACTATTGATTTGTTCATTTTTGATTTTGTTATTTTTGTATTGTTTAACATGGCTCATGCAAAATTGAGTGCTGTTTTTTCTACAGATATTGGGGCGGTATTTGTTGTTGTTGTAATAGTTGTTTCCAGTGTATTTGAAATCAACGTGCATATTAACTGGATATGATTATTGCTTGCTAGGTTTAAATACAGAATCATGTTTATTCCAAGAACTGCAAAATAGTTTTTGTACATTGATGTATTTATACATGTTATGGTATATCTGGGGTAAGAAATAGTATTATTGGTAAATATTTGTCATTTATACTAAATTTATAAACTTGAGCTCTTGTGTGAATTTTTTTTATTCCAATGAGCTGCCTTATTTAAAGAATGACATGGGTATTGATATTGTCTTAGTTTTAAATAATGACAACATTATCAGCAAATATGCTTCATACTTATATATCATTCCTATACATGTTTAGTTTAACATGATAAATCACTAAATTATTTTGTATATGTACATTCAAAGACAACCAATTGTGCACATTCATGATAAATAAAAAAAAATAGATCAACTGTAAATTTGCTTCTCATTTTCTTAATGTGAAACATTCCATTGTTTAAATTGTTTCATATCTGACTTGAAACATTTGTTAACATTATATATTTGTAAATGTCATTTATTCAAGAAATCCTGATGTACATGTTTCATCAAATATTGACACTGTTTTTGCCTCGAGGTAAATGATACCAGCATCAGGTATACATATGATTGTATAGTTTATTTTTTAGTGGGTGCATACAATCCATTGATTGTGTTAGCAAATTAAATGTTGTATCATGTTTTTTGAGTTTAAAGTTCTGTATATTGTTCTGTATTAAATATATTTTATCAGTTTGTTTTCATATGTGTTTTGAAATGTTTATTCATTTATATTAATTATTAATGAAACTACATGCAAATTATTTGATTGTAAAGGATCTTTTTTGTTTTATATAATTATTGCACTTGCAAATAAAATCTTATAAAATTCATAATTGTGTTTCTAATATATATGTATCTATTATCGTATGTAATGTTAAGTGCACGGTGTCTTATGTTATTTTGAGCTAAAATAGCTTGGTTTTTCACACAGTATATATACAGGTGGTTTCCAGTAAAAAACTGAAAATTATATTGACCAATCTTGATGAAACTTTGGACATAGCAATCATGCAAGAAGACCTTGCGTGGTATTTGGTAGAGTGTAGAGTGAAGTTAGAGGTCACTGTTTGCTGGAAAAAAACCTGTTTAAGCTCAATAAATTTAACGGGCGGTTTCTGGTCAATTACTTTAGTTTGTATTTGACCCATCTTGATTTAACTAATTCAGCACGCTTGTATTGAAACCTAGCAAGCTAGCATGGATATGGGGCATGTCGGGTAAAGGTCAAGGTCACTTAGTAAAAACAGAAAAATGGCTAACTTAAGTTTGGTTGGAGGTATTATACTGACATTTCGTGTGTTAGTAAATTGCATGCAAACCTAGCGTGGGTTTGCATTTGGTGCCAGTCAGGACAAGGTCAAGAAAGAAAAATGGTTTCTGATGGAAGGTATTGAATGAAATTGTTTCTATAGGTTGATTATATGCCAACTAAGGCATATCTGCATCTGCAAAAAAATAGAACAACTTGAAATGCACTGCGCTTATTCCATTCATCCGCATCAACATATCCGCACGCCCAAAAGGCGTCCGAAAAAACCGCTCAAGTGAGCGTTCTTATGCGGATGCAGACAAGATACGGACGGCATTTAGCATGCTAAGGGAAAGCTGTCATCTCAACAATCGACTGAAAAACTAATTTTATTCATGAAAAATTATCCTGAATTATACAACCAACGCAGTACTGCATATCGGGACTCTATTTTCACTTCAAATAATTTAAATAATCTATTTGTGAAATTATTGCACGTGCCCACCATCTGTGCTTTCGTTTACGTTTACACTTCTTCGCATGAACAACGGTAGCACCAATTAACAAAAAATGGTAAAACTCTTCTTCTGCAGACATGTTTTCAGTTCAGAAGTTTTCCCAAAAAAGAAAGATACGTTCAACGTATGCGGATAAATGGAATATAGCGTCCGTATTATGATTTTGCGGATATGGATGCGGAAACGGATAGATGGAATACTAGCCTAAGTGTGGGAGTTAATTTGTGGCCAATNCAACTGTAAATTTGCTTCTCATTTTCTTAATGTGAAACATTCCATTGTTTAAATTGTTTCATATCTGACTTGAAACATTTGTTAACATTATATATTTGTAAATGTCATTTATTCAAGAAATCCTGATGTACATGTTTCATCAAATATTGACACTGTTTTTGCCTCGAGGTAAATGATACCAGCATCAGGTATACATATGATTGTATAGTTTATTTTTTAGTGGGTGCATACAATCCATTGATTGTGTTAGCAAATTAAATGTTGTATCATGTTTTTTGAGTTTAAAGTTCTGTATATTGTTCTGTATTAAATATATTTTATCAGTTTGTTTTCATATGTGTTTTGAAATGTTTATTCATTTATATTAATTACTTATGAAACTACATGCAAATTATTTGATTGTAAAGGATCTTTTTTTGTTTTATATAATTATTGCACTTGCAAATAAAATCTTATAAAATTCATAATTGTGTTTCTAATATATATGTATCTATTGTCGTATGTAATGTTAAGTGCACGGTGTCTAATGTTATTTTGAGCTAAAATAGCTTGGTTTTTCACACAGTATATATACAGGTGGTTTCCAGTAAAAAAACTGATAATTTTATTGACCAATCTTGATGAAACTTTGGACATAGCAATCATACAAGAAGACCTTGCGTGGTATTTGGTAGAGTGTAGAGTGAAGTTAGAGGTCACTGTTTGCTGGAAAAAACCCTGTTTAAGCTCAATAAATTTAACGGGCGGTTTCTGGTCAATTACTTTAGTTTGTATTGAGCCATCTTGATTAAACTAATTCAGCACGCTTGTATTGAAACCTAGCAAGCTAGCATGGATATGGGGCATGTCGGGTAAAGGTCAAGGTCACTTAGTAAAAACAGAAAAATGGCTAACTTAAGTTTGGTTGGAGGTATTATACTGACATTTCGTGTGTTAGTAAATTGCATGCAAACCTAGCGTGGGTTTGCATTTGGTGCCAGTCAGGACAAGGTCAAGAAAGAAAAATGGTTTCTGATGGAAGGTATTGAATGAAATTGTTTCTATAGGTTGATTATATGCCAACTAAGGCATATCTGCATCTGCAAAAAAATAGAACAACTTGAAATGCACTGCGCTTATTCCATTCATCCGCATCAACATATCCGCACGCCCAAAAGGCGTCCGAAAAAACCGCTCAAGTGAGCGTTCTTATGCGGATGCAGACAAGATACGGACGGCATTTAGCATGCTAAGGGAAAGCTGTCATCTCAACAATCGACTGAAAAACTAATTTTATTCATGAAAAATTATCCTGAATTATACAACCAACGCAGTACTGCATATCGGGACTCTATTTTCACTTCAAATAATTTAAATAATCTATTTGTGAAATTATTGCACGTGCCCACCATCTGTGCTTTCGTTTACGTTTACACTTCTTCGCATGAACAACGGTAGCACCAATTAACAAAAAATGGTTAAACTCTTTTTCTGCAGACATGTTTTCAGTTCAGAAGTTTTCCCAAAAAAGAAAGATACGTTCAACGTATGCGGATAAATGGAATATAGCGTCCGTATTATGATTTTGCGGATATGGATGCGGAAACGGATAGATGGAATACTAGCCTAAGTGTGGGAGTTAATTTGTGGCCAATTTGGTTAAAGTCAAGGTCAAAGTATCAAAGAGATGTTAAGTATTTTTAAAATGTTTTCTTCTAAATAAATTGAGTTTTCAGCACCTTTGATCAGTCCATGTCGAGCATCAAGTATTCTGCATTGTCAACCTTTAGCTCTTTACCATTCTATAGAGGCAACATTATCACCCAATCTTGGGTATCTTACATAATATATGTGTCGCGTTCTGAGAAAACTGGGCAAAATGCTTGTGCGTAAATTGTCATCCCAGATTAGCCTGTGCAGTCCACACAAGCTAATCAGGGACGACAATTTCCGTTTTTATGGAATTTTTCGTTTAAATGATGTCTCTTCTTAGCGAAAATCCAGTTTAGGCGGAAAGTGTCGTCCCGGATTAGCCTGTGCAGACTGCACAGGCTAATCTGGGACGACACTTAACGCATATGCATTTTGTCCAGTTTTCTCAGAACGCATCACAAATGTTCAAGAACTCATCTCTGTAATTACTATGAATGTTCCCTTGACACTACACATGTATTCATCGTCACACAAACCCGTCTGAAGAATTTTTCCAACACTTTTCAACATTGAAATTTGCAAGCACTGTTCCTTACGAACATATATTATAGCCTGTATAAGCCAAATAAATTGAAAATCTTAAAAACCAAAAGGTTCACATGTTTTCTATTTGGTACTTAATATCATATAGTGGTCCCCAACTGTCTAATTTTGTTGAAATCATGGTCATGTGATAAATATACTCTTGTGAGCCAAATATTTTTTTTTATTATCTGAATCCTTGAGGCGTAATAGTTGGTATGGAACATTGTATTGTGGTCCTCTAGCTCTGGTGGTTTACGGCCATTCTTCAATCTCTGATTCAAGAAAGGCAGTTTTTATGCCCCCGGTAGGATGGCATATAACAGTTGAACTGTCTGTCAGTCCGCCCGTCCGAAAACTTTAACATTGGCCATAATTTTTGCAATATTGAAGATAGCAACTTGATATTTGGCATGCATGTGTATTTCATGGAGCTGCACATTTTGAGTTGTGAAAGGTCAAGGTCATCCATCAAGGTCAAAAATAAATAAAAATCAAAGCGGCACAGTAGGGGGCATTGTGTTTTTGACAAACACATCTCTTGTTAGTCACTGGTATAAGTATGTGCGAACCCGCTTACCCAGGAAATACACGTAGGTTAACTTACTGTCATGATGGTTGAAATACCAAAAATCCCAATGAAAAAACTAAAACATATTGTAGCCCTTTAATATATACTTGTTCTCGGTTCAAAATTACCAATCCCTGTTGTCAAATGGTTTATTTAGACTTGCCGATCACAAAATAAATCTTAAACAACATGGCTCACAACTAAGATATTTGGTATTTAATATCAGATCATTTTGCTTCTGGGGTCATACCTTGCCCATAAAGAGTCTGAGCCCTGACTTACAGTTATTATTTTAACATATGAAACGCGCTCTGAGAACAGTGGGTTAAATGCACGTGCGTAAAGTTTCGTCCCTGATTAGCCTGTGCAGTCCGCAAAGGCAAATCAGCGACGATACTTTCCGCTTTTATTGTATTTTTCGTCTAAAGAAAGACTCTTCTTGATGAAAATCCAGTTGAGGTGAAAAGTGTCGTCCCTGATTAGCCTGTGCGGGCTGCACAGGCTAATCTGGGACAACTCTTTGCACACATGCATTAAACTCCCTTTTCACAGACAGAGGTTCAATTATTACAACATTCTGCGTTGCCGGTACTCGTCACTACCATGACATGCTCTTGTCTGTGAAGACCTCATATATAATATCAGGATTAAATCCAACTGTCACAACAATGGAAAACATCTTCATTTTTTTTTATTGATAAACAGACACATTTATAAACTTTATCACAATGTAAATAACATGTAAAGATAGTATGCGAACAGTTTATTTAGTAAATCAAGGCCACCGGCCCATAATAAACAAGCAAATTCGTAGAATTGATATCCCCCGCAACATATCTTTTGTTTGAGGATGGGTGCAAATCGGACGGATGAACATACTACAAAACAAAGGGCCATTACTCCGTTATTAACAGATGGTGTACAATGCCATTTGGCGTGCATCATCCTCCTATCCATATATATACTCATGCCAAGTTTCAATGAAATCCGCCAAAGCACTTCCAAGATATGGCTCCGGACACAAACGTGCCTATAGTAAAAAGCATTTTTTCAAGATACAAAGGGCCATAACTCCGTTATTAACATATGGTGTACAATGCCATTCGGCGTGCATCATCTTCTTATCCATATATGTACTCATACCCAGTTTCAATGAAATCCGCCAAAGCACTTCCAAGATATTGCTCCGGACACAAAAGTACTGGACGGACGGACGGACAAACTGATGGACGGACAGCCGGACGGACGGACAACAACAAAACAATATCCCTCCGCCTCTGGCGGGGGATAATATCTTAATATAATACAAAGTGGTGTCATATGTTTCTATACATGTTATATTATACTTCTTAAGTGATTGTATAACATGATGAACTTTTGAATGTATTTCATAACAACAAGAATACAGGCACTGGCACAATTTTAGTACACAACAATATTAACAGTAAAACAGCTATAGTGTGTTCTTTAAAATGAGAACTTACTTTATGTTGATTTCAACAATAAAATTGTGATGACATCACTTTTTTAATAAATGGAGCTCTGAATAAGAAAATATATTATTTTTAAGTGTTTATAAAACAGGAGTTGGAACCTGTTTTAAGTAAAACAACAACAAGACCCTGAGGCTGTTTTGATCACATGAGTTGAATGAATAATAATGGATTTGTAATGTAAAAGAGAAGTTTGAAGTTGAAAACATCTTGTCAAAACTAGACTACTGAGAGCGATGTATTCAGCAAACAAAATCATTTGAAGGAATTTAGCATATAGGTAACCCAATTGTAATCGTCTGTGATATTACATCAAAATCCAACAACCGGTACATGACTTGTGCAGTGATTTCTAAGAAACATTTCAACATTTTTAAGAAGCCTTTTTTAGCTCACCTGAATGAGAACGAGGCTCTTTTTTAAAACAACATAGTATGGTCCTGTCATAAAAATGGTCCAAGGGCACGTAACTCAGGAATGTGTGAATCACTGCATATGAAAAAAAACTCAATTCAATCGCCAGAGAAATAGGCTTGTTCGCTCCACAAACAAAGAACATTTTATGAGGACATTCAAACCAACTTACAGAATTAAAAAAAAACACTTGTCAAACTTCATTTGCAGGGGTATAAAAGTGTCTTGCACATGTACACTTCATGGTAATGAAATAATTGAAGATTTAATTCAATTGCTTAGGAATGATAGGTGTGGACGTTCCACAAACTTAAAACATTTTATGAGGACAGATTGACAAACCAACCAACCAACCGACAGTGTGACTCCAATATCCCCCCTTTCAAAATTAGTTAGCAGAGTATAACAATTTTAAAATAGGGTCATCCAAGTCTTATTCCTGTTAAGATCCCTTAAAACTTGCCTTAAGGTTTTGTTGCAAATGTTTTTGAATGAACAATTTACAGATGACTGAAGACGCATTACGGACAAAAGGCAGTCCCAAAAGCTCACCCAGTGCATTGCACAGGTGAGCAAAAAACAACATGAATAACTTGAGGTACATCAAAAACATCTTTGATTCAATAAGTTAGAAAATGTTTCACTTGTATATGTTGTGAAAGACTCAGATAGAAGAAAAAACAATTTATACACTTAGAATATAAAACAAAATATAACAAAAAACAACAACTTTTATTCCACTGGTAACCATACATAGAGGGCAAACACACATGTACATCCTTCTAAATTCCTACACATCAGAAAAATCAGAACTAACTAATTATTGTCTACTGGTCAATTAAGTTTTGGAAGTATAATCAACAATTCTTCCACAACCAAGATAGATAAATATGTAGCACTTCCTTTTCATAAACAAGAAATGTGTTCACAGGACACAGGTGCCCCTGCTTTATCAGGGTTGCCACCAACGAGATGAAATGAAAATCTCTGACTTTTCACTGACTTTTCCCTGACCAAATCTTGGTTTTCACTGACNAAATCAGTCTGGGGGCAGCGCATTAAAGTTAACTGACATCCCAATGATGAGATTTCATAATAAATTTCACAAAAATGTCCCTGCAGGGACACTCTACTAAATTCCAAAATAGTATTTATTATAAACATGGCTTTGATGTGGCACTTTTCCTTATATAGCAAAATAATTTGTACAAAAAAAATGTGTCTTTGTTTACCGAGTAGCTAATTCCAAAGAAAAGCACATTCAGGTTTGTTCAAAATCAACTACCTGTCCACCTGGGGCAGTCCAGACCACTATAAGTTGACAAATTTTTAAGTCGATTTCAGAACATCGACATTGACTTTTAAGCGTGCACCATTTTTTAGGAATACAACAGGTCGTCATTAAATGATGAAATATCTTGCCAATGCACTAAAAAGAAATGGAAATGATAGTCACGTGAACAGCTACTTTCACTNATTAATTATAAACATGGCTTTGATGTGGCACTTTTCCTTATATAGCAAAATAATTTGTACAAAAAAAATGTGTCTTTGTTTACCGAGTAGCCAATTCCAAAAAAAAGCACATTCAGGTTTGTTCAAAATCAACTACCTGTCCACCTGGGGCAGTCCAGACCACTATAAGTTGACAAATTTTTAAGCCGATTTCAGAACATCGACATTGACTTTTAAGCGTGCACCATTTTTTTAGGAATACAACAGGTCGTCATTAAATGATGAAATATCTTGCCAATGCACTAAAAACAAATGGAAATGATAGTCACGTGAACAGCTACTTTCACTTTCACCAAATGTGTTGTATTCTGAAAAAACTGGGCCTAATGCATGTGCGTAAAGTGTCGCCCCAGATTAGCCTGTGCAGTCCACACAGGCTTATCAGGGACGACACTTTCTGCTTTTATGACACTTTTCGTTTAAATGAAGTCTATTCTTAGCAAAAATCCAATTTAGGCGGAAAGTGTCATCCCTGATTAGCCTGTGCTGACTGCACAGGCTAATCTGGGATGACACTTGACGCACATGCATTTTGTACAGTTTTCTCAGAACTCAACTCAAATAAGGACCCTGCACAAATCTTCAAGTGCTCTCTGTGACCTTAAAGCAAGCAACACAGTTATTGCACATGACAAGTTGTCTTAATATGATGATCACTTGCGCCATTTATTTCAAAATCACATAATGCAAGACATTTTATGGGCCCGACACTAACATATTATTTCACTATATATACACGATGAGGAAAATGTGAGAACCTTGATTTTCACTGAGACCTTGACCTTGAAGCAACCGAAATGTGTAGCGGCTTTTTTTCATGTGACACGTCATCTTGATTGTATGATTGTTTGTGCCGATTATTTCTGATATTCCATATTACACCACAAAATTATTGACCTGACATAAACATTTACTCTGACTAAAGCCATATAAGGAATATGTACAAACTCTTTTAATTTTCTTTATGCACAACAGCTTAATGGGCTGGACAAAAACATGTACTTAACCAATATTCCTATAACAAGAGATGTGTTTGTCAGAAACACAATGCCCCCTACTGCGCCGCTTTGATTATTTTTTTAACCTTTGACCTTGAAGGATGACCTTGACCTTTCACCACTCAAAATGTGCAGCTCCATGAGATACACATCCATGCCAAATATGAAGTTGCTATGATCAATATTGCAAAAGTTATGACCAATTTTCGAAACCTAAACGCAAGTGTGACGGAATTTCAGAAGGACAGACAGACGGACGGACGGATAGACAGACAAACGGACAGTGTGATCACTATGTGCCACCCTACGGGTGGCATAAAAAATATGCCAAACTTCAAATGTCCAGTGACCTTGAGCTAAAAAAAGCAATCCCATTGGGCCCCCAACAATTTTACAAGTGAGCACACTTTAATAATAATTTATATTCCATTTTTGAGATAATCAGGGGATTTTTCTTCCATTTTGTTTACATAATCAGAGGCAAGCGAAAAGCAAACAATAAAATTAACCCATTTATGCCTAGCGTCTAGAAAAAAGGCCTTGGCAAACAGCGTAGACCCAGATGAGACGGCGCATGATGCGGCGTCTCATCAGGGTCTGCGCTGTTTGCCTAAAGGAATTTCTGTAACAAATATTCTAAATATAGAAATAAATATACTAGACATCCCTAATTTTGGAAATAAATTGGTCCAATTTAGAAGGATGGGAGAGTCCACTAGGCATAAATGGGTTAAATGAGTCCATATTTATTGAACGTTTCTGCCAAAAGCTTTAAAAGATTTGTTTTGAGAATTTAGCCAATAAATCCTTTTTCAACGGGAAACTGATTGTCAAAATGAAAATGTTCCAACTTTTTGTCAAAGATTAAAATAATAAACAAGATGGCCATCAGGCCCTAAGGCGCTCACCTGAGAGCAAAAGGAACTAGACTATTCTGAAAAAATGCAAGCTGATTCATAAAGATTGGACCAAAAAAGTGACTTTTAACATGTTTTTTTTTATATTTGACCTAGTGACCTAGTTTTTGAGCTCATATGACCCAGTTTCAATCTCTGCCAAGATTTCATCGGGACAAATGTTCTGACCAAGTTTCATGAAGATTTGCCAATAAATGTGGCTATTATATAGCGTCAACAAGTTTTCACTATAGCCATATAAGGACGACTGCCCCCCCCCGGTGGCCATGTTTTTCAACGAATCATAGCCATTTTCAAACCCAGCCGAGCTATTGTTAGAACAAATGTTCTGATCAAGTTTCATTAAGATTGGATAATAAACGTGACTTCTAGAGTGTTAACAAGGTTTTACTACATAGCCATATAAGGAAAAATGCCACGCCCCCTTGCGGCCATGTTTTTTAACGGATCTCAACCATTTTCGAACTCAGCCCAGATATCATAAGTTCAAATATTCTGACCAAGTTTCATGAGCATTGGACCACAAATGTGACTTCTAGAGTGTTAACAAGGTTTTACCATACAGTAAAGCCATATAAGGAAAACTGCCCCGCCCCATGGCGGCCATGTTTTTCATTCAACTGGAACCATTTTCGAACTCGTCCAAGATATTATTGGGACACATGTTTTGACCAAGTTTCATGAAGATTGGACTAAAAATGGGACTTCTACAGTGTTAACAAGGTTTTACTATAGCCATATAAGGAAAACTGCCACGCCCCCTGGCAGCCATGTTTTTCAACAAACCGGAACCATTTTCGAACTCGTCCAAGATATTATTGGGACAAATGTTCTGACCAAGTTTCATGAAGATTGGACTAAAAATGTGACTTCTAGAGTGTTAACAAGGTTTTACTATAGCCATATAAGGAAAACTGCCACGCCCCCTGGCAGCCATGTTTTTCAACAAACCGGAACCATTTTCGAACTCGTCCAAGATATTATTGGGACAAATGTTCTGACCAAGTTTCATGAAGATTGGACTAAAAATGTGACTTCTAGAGTGTTAACAAGGTTTTACTATAGCCATATAAGGAAAACTGCCACGCCCCCTGGCAGCCATGTTTTTCAACAAACCGGAACCATTTTCGAACTCGTCCAAGATATTATTGGGACAAATGTTCTGACCAAGTTTCATGAAGATTGGACTAAAAATGTGACTTCTAGAGTGTTAACAAGGTTTTACTATAGCCATATAAGGAAAACTGCCACGCCCCCTGGCAGCCATGTTTTTCAACAAACCGGAACCATTTTCGAACTCGTCCAAGATATTATTGGGACAAATGTTCTGACCAAGTTTCATGAAGATTGGACTAAAAATGTGACTTCTAGAGTGTTAACAAGGTTTTACTATAGCCATATAAGGAAAACTGCCACGCCCCCTGGCAGCCATGTTTTTCAACAAACCGGAACCATTTTCGAACTCGTCCAAGATATTATTGGGACAAATGTTCTGACCAAGTTTCATGAAGATTGGACTAAAAATGTGACTTCTAGAGTGTTAACAAGGTTTTACTATAGCCATATAAGGAAAACTGCCACGCCCCCTGGCAGCCATGTTTTTCAACAAACCGGAACCATTTTCGAACTCGTCCAAGATATTATTGGGACAAATGTTCTGACCAAGTTTCATGAAGATTGGACTAAAAATGTGACTTCTAGAGTGTTAACAAGGTTTTACTATAGCCATATAAGGAAAACTGCCACGCCCCCTGGCAGCCATGTTTTTCAACAAACCGGAACCATTTTCGAACTCGTCCAAGATATTATTGGGACAAATGTTCTGACCAAGTTTCATGAAGATTGGACTAAAAATGTGACTTCTAGAGTGTTAACAAGGTTTTACTATAGCCATATAAGGAAAACTGCCACGCCCCCTGGCAGCCATGTTTTTCAACCAACCGGAACCATTTACGAACTCGTTCAAGATATCATTAGAACAAATGTTCTGACTAAGTTTCATGAAGATTGGACAATAAATGTGACTTCTAGAGTGTTAACAAGGTTTTACTATAGCCATATAAGGAAAACTGCCCCGCCCCTTGGCGGCCATGTTTTTCATCCAACCGAAACCATTTTTGAACTTGTCCAAGATTTTATTGGGACACATGTTCCCACCAAGTTTCATGAAGATTGGACTAAAAATGTGACTTCTAGAGTGTTAACAAGGTTTTACTACTACAGCCATATAAGGAAAACTGCCACGCCCCCTGGCAGCCATGTTTTTCAACCAACCGGAACCATTTTCGAACTCGTCCAAGATATTATTAAGACACATGTTCTGACCAAGTTTCATGAAGATTGGACAATAAATGTGACCTCTAGAGTGTTAACAAGGTAAATGTTTACGCCGCACGACGCACGACGGACGACGGACAAAAGGCGATCACAATAGCTCACCATGAGCACGTTGTGCTCAGGTGAGCTAAAAAGGCCTTGGCAAACAGCGTAGACCCAGATGAGACGGCGCATGATGCGGTGTCTCATCAGGGTCTGCGCTGTTTGCCTAAAAGAATTTCTGTAACAAATATTCTAAATATAGAAATAAATATACTAGACATCCCTAATTTTGGAAATAAATAGATCCAATTTAGAAGGATGGGAGAGTCCACTAGGCATAAATGGGTTAAATGAGTCCATATTTATTGAACGTTTCTGCCAAAAGCTTTAAAAGATTTATGTTTTGAGAATTTAGCCAATAAATACTTTTTCAACGGGAAACTGATTGTCAAAATGAAAATGTTTTTACTTTTTGTCAAAGATTAAAATAATAAAAAATACCGTACATCAAAGGGAAAAATTACACTAATGGCATTGACTCATAATGAAAAAACAATTTTAATTATGAAAAATGGTCATTTGAAATTGAAAAAAATATAAAGCGTTACAAACACAAAACGTTTGAATAATTTGGAATGTTTCTGTTGTTTTGTAAATTTTGTAACAATGCATTGATCATTGATATAAAGTATAAAACACATCCCTGCTTATAACAGTCCGAATGTCCAAGTGGTTTTTAACAGTCCGAATGTCCATTTTTTTTAATTGTACTCTTGTTATTTTAATGGAGCTCTATAGTTCCGATGTTAAAATCTAACAATTTAAGGCATTAAATGCCACTCTTCAAAAATATCCAAATGTTTGAACAAGTCCCTTTAATACAATCTGGTCCGTTTTTTTCCTTGACTTTTGTAAGTGATTGTTACAAAGTGCCTTTGACTAGTTTTAATGTTTGTTTCTGTTGACACTCATAGATGATAAAATAAGCGAGTAGTTTAGGTCCGCAACCAGTCCTATTATTCTGCCTGGTTTAAAAACTGGATACCTACCTCCAACCACATTATTTGACCAACCTGTCACAGTATCTTCAGCCTATTTTAGCAAGTAAAAGTATTTTTTACGATTACTTTTCATATTTAATTGGTCCTTTTTGTTCACTTCATGCAGTTTTATTTTGCTCCATTCTGTGCATGTGTGCATGCATCTGTCACACTAAAACTGTGGCATATGTATTTTTTTTTATTTTTTTTTTGTCAGACAAAAATTGTGGTTGAAATGGTTACAGAAATACTTGAAAACTGAAATCTGGATCTGGCACTCAGAAGTTACTTAATCTAGCTTATGAAACTCGTGGGTGGACAGAGGGCACTCTTGATAATCGGATAATTATCATTTTCCCCTAAAATAGCATATCACAGTTTACAGCTCTGACTTATTATACCTTTAACCTGAAATGTGTAATCAACCATACACTGATTGTACAAAACGTGAGCTGGTCTTCTCAGACACTGAAAAGGAATTGCACAATACAATGTTCTCCAAAAAATTTAAATATCTTCAAATGACAACAAACACATGCCACAATGTAACACAATCTAGCCATTGTTCAATATTCAATGTCAGAATCAGAAGGTACATTATCCAGTAATGAACACAGATCGTCTGTAAAAGATTGCATTTACATGACATGACCTGTCCAGTTGAGTTCTACCTGATTTAACTTGGCAGTCAATTAAAAAAAATAATGCCTTATTAAATTTTATCATTAAATTAATAAGAACATTTGTCTACAGGCATATTGAGCACACTTATTTTTGAGCAACTGTACATATACTCATGAAACTCGCATTTGTAACAACAAACTCTCATAGTGGACAGTTAAAATATGCTATAAAACATTAAAAAAAGATAACAAAACAAGAGGGCCATGATGGCACTAAAGCACTTACCTGAGTTTGAGGTAAACAAACTGTTCAAACTTGACCTGGTGACCTAGTTTTTAAACACATTAGACTTGGCCTAAGTATTGTAAAAGTATTGCCAAAAATACAATTCTGACCGAGTTTCATTAAGTTTTAGTCATAAATGTGGTCTCCTTAGTAGTAACAAGGTTTTCTAAGATTTGATCAGGTGACCTTGTTTTAGAACGCACATGACCCAGATTCAAACACGGTCTTCGTTAAGAAAAACATTCTTACCAAGTTTTATCAAGACTGAGTCATAAATGTTGCTTCTAGAGTGGTAACAAGCTTTTCCTGAGATTTGACTGGGTGACCTAGTGTTTTGGGGCAAATGACCCAGATTTGAACTTGGCCTTTAACTTGTCTAGATAAACATTCTGACTAAGATTCATCATGATTGAGTCATAAATGTGACCTCTAGAGTGATAACAAGGTTTTTCTAAGACTTGACCAGGTGACCTAGTGTTTTGAGTCACATGACCCAGATAAGAACTTGTCAAGATTAACATTCTGACCAAGTTTTATGAAGATTGAGTCACAATTAAGACACACATGACCCAGATTCAAACACAGTCTAGATCGTTTTAAGATAAACATTCCGAGCAAGTTTCATAAAAAGCTGATGAAAAATGTGGCCTCTGGGGTGCTTACATGCTAAAACTTGACAACAAACAAGAATGGACATTTGCGCTTATGTGAGCTAAAATTTTGTATATTATGCTTTCTCAATTGTTTACTTTTTGTTAAGCCTCTGTTCATAGAATCTTATTATATGCATTGTAATTAAGCAATAATACTTACAGAAATGAATGGTTTATGTGTGTAAAACTAGTCCTAATTTACAATGGAAATTTAAACTTGTCTGATGGTTTAAAAAACTTCGACCAAACAGAAAAAAACAAGCAAATTCGTAGAATTGATATCCCCCGCAACATATGCTTTGTTTGAGGATGGGTGCAAATCAGANCAATGAAATCCGCCGAAGCACTTCCAAGATATGGCTCCAGACACAAAAAAGCCGGACGGACGGACGGACGGATGGACGGACGGACAGCCGGACGGACAACGCCAAAACAATATCCCTCCGCCTCTGGCGGGGGATAACAACAGCAGAATCAGCAAGAAAAAATACAAAAATGTGTATAAAGGCACCAATTTAAATGTGGATTTCTGGGGTGTCATATGAGCAGCTAAAACAAAATCAGTTATTTCTGGATACATTTTATGCACAACACTACAAATATGACCACTGCATATAACATTGAAAGTGATTCACATTGCACCTTTAATACTACTGCATATAACATTGTAAGTGATTCACATTGCACCTTTAATACTACTCAATCAATTTAAAATATGCAGACTGGTCCTTTAAAGGACTAGTCTGAACCAAACAATAAATTACAAACATTAAAATATACACCACAGATTTAAATAATATATAATATTGACATATATAAAACAATACCTACTAATCTACACAGACATGTAGCATCAGACATGTGTAACCAATGCATCAGTGATGTATAACCTGCATGTTACATCAAGGTCTGTACACAGCATCAATGGTGACTGCCTGTACCCAGTACATCCTGCACTTCACATCAAGGTCTATAGAAAGGTCATATGGCAGGTTCACATAGCTATGACCAGTGTTGCTCACAACATCTGAAAATCCTCAGGCATTGGATAGTGCTAGATGTCTCAGCTACATTCTGTTTGCTCTGTGAAAAAAGATTAAAATATACACATGTATGTGGTCCTTAAATTGTCTCAAAACATGAATGATAGTCATAGCGATAGAAAACAAAAAGGACGTGCTCATCTGAGTTCAAGGTACACCTGATGACCTAGTGTTTGATGCCACTTGACTCAGATTTAAATATGGCCTTGATATTTTCAAGATAAACATTATGACCATGTTTCATCAATACTGAGTAATGAATCTGGCTTCTAGAACAGTTATATGGGTTTTCTAAGATTTGATCTAGTGACCTTATTTGTAGACACTTTAGAAACAGATTCTTGGCCAAGATTTTCAAGATAAATTTTCTGATTTAAGTTTCATCAAGAATGAGTCATAGCGTGAATCCTATAGTGGTAACAAGGTATTTCTAAGATTTGACCTTGTGACCTAATTTTTTTACCACATGACCAAGATTAAAACTTGGCAAAGATATTGTCAAGATAAATATTTTTATTCAATATTGAGTCATAAATGTGGCCTCAAGAGTAGAAACAAGTTTTTTTTATGATTTGACCTGGTGACCTGATTTCGGACGCACATGACCCAGATT
Organism: Dreissena rostriformis; assembly: GCA_007657795.1. Lineage (NCBI taxonomy): Eukaryota > Metazoa > Mollusca > Bivalvia > Myida > Dreissenidae > Dreissena > Dreissena rostriformis. The sequence goes on along the minus strand of VMBQ01006643.1, from coordinate 16,842 downwards.
TTAAATATGCCTGTATATTGTCAAGATCAACAAGTTGACCAAGTTTCATCAAGATGTAGTCATAAATTAGTCACGTGACCCATATATGGGCCAGACATAAACATCTATTTTTTTTATAATAAGGATATATAGAATGTGCACAAACTCAAAGTATCCACTTTGACCTTAACCTTGAATACAATGACATGTAAGTTTCACCCAATATTCTCTGTTGTTTTTTTTATGAAAATGCCCATGCTCACCATGTAGATTATGAGAAGTTTGCTAGCAGAAAATATGATTAACATGAAAAAGTCATAATATGAAATTGTTCAAACGATATGAATAGATAAAAAATTGATATGCATGAGCAACCTACTAGGAACTTGTGTAGAAAATTTGCCAATGATTTCCTTCTGTATGCGATTGATTTCGTCAACGAGTGGCATGAGCCGGGCAATCTCAGCGAGGACAAAGTTGTGAGCTTCCATGTGGTAGTTCTTAACCTCCCAGCTCAGGAGCTCCAGGAGGTCAGAGTGCAGGGCATCGATAGCAGGCTTGTCATGGAGCACCTCCGTCTCTGTAACATTACCATGACAACACCATGATAACAGCACTGCAGACAAGACTCCACTTTGTATGTGATCAGTGCTCAGGAAATCAGTACTGCAGAAAGGCCTTACTATAATAGGTTAACCCTTTGCATGCTGGGAAATTTGTCGTCTGCTAAAACGTCGTCTGCTGAATTTCTAAAATTAGCATTTATTCGATTTTTTTTCTAAGACCACTATCAGAATAGCAAACAGTTTGGATCCTGATGAGACGCCACGTTCTGTGGCGTCTCATCTGGATCCAAACTGTTTGCAAAGGCCTTCAAAATCCGGTTCCAGCGCTCAAAGGGTTAATGCTAAGTATTCAATATAAAATGAGACATATAATTAGAAGGGTTAGTCATTTACCAACAAGTTATATACAGGACATACTGCACAAGGGGAAGAACTAGATTACTTTCGACAATATGTAGACCCCAAAAATGCCTGAAATTCTGTAATAAGATTCACTATGCCAATAATTTAAATTTGAGATTAAAGTATGACCTTGACCTCTGCACATAGGGCACAGGACTTGTGAGTGACATGCCTCCTCCAAACTGTTTACATTTGCAGTATGTTATTTTTAAATTGCATGATTTATGATGAAGTTTGACCTTCAACCTCTTATTTGCCCTTGAACTTGAGCCAGGAACATATGTCTTACACTTAAAACAACTTCTTCAGTTGAAAAACATTTGTGGCATGTTACTTCAAGTCTGCCTTTGACCTATGACAGAAAAGGGTTGGGCAAGCAACATGCAGTCTCCACATGGTGCACATTTGTAGCAAGTTATTTTAAAATTGCACAATTATTGAAGCTATAGATTAGACATGCTGCATTATGGCCAAATTTTACCTTCGACCTCTGAACATGACCATGACTTTTGAGGAAGGGAGGCCGGTGTTATACGTGACATGCCGCGTTTTCTCAGAACGCGACACATATTGAGCTTTCAATCAACAGCTCCACACAAATTTAAACAAGGGCTGTTTGTAAAACATGCATGCCCCCTATATGAGCTATAAGTTGTAGTAGCAGCTATTGTGTGAATACGTTTTTTGTCACTGTGAACAACGGCAGCGATGGTGGTGGTGGTGGTGGTGGTGGTGGTGGTGGTGGTGGTGGTGGCGGTGGTGCCGGTGG
>VMBQ01006642.1:1455-54676 GCA_007657795.1 Dreissena rostriformis | reverse complement strand
AGCAAGGATCAAATATATGGTATTGGATTACGGACTTTAGCTGGGGTCCTTTTTCCCCCATGCCCTTACTCCACGCGATAATGCGTATTTGTACCGTGTTTGTAAAGTCCGTTATACGGCTGTTAATTTAAACTACAAGCGATGGGAGACATATTCTGTAACTGTATTCTTTGCCACTGGCGGAAGATAGTGGAACGGTTTCCATGAAATATTAATATTTTGCCGATTTATTTATGTTATGTATAATTGTAAATACAATTTTAAATAATATATGCAATACAGTCCGATTTTTTTTTGAAAAACAACATCCAGAGCAACACACTTTTGATTATCGATATAGTTTAACTGACTTACCTTCTTTATTCCAATAGAAGCTTATAGTTTTTACGAGCAGATTTGCGAATATATGATAAAAAACTGACGTTATTTTGAGGCTGAGTGAAAAGGGTCAGTCTATTCCGACCTTAGCATATTAAAATAAGAAAAAAATAGGTTCAACACTTCGTGATATTTATTATGACACGTCAAAATCGTCAAATATAACGTGAATGTAATCACAACAGCAACAACATAATCAATTTGTANTCTTCAAAAATTGTACTATAATTTAAGATATTGCTCTAGTTTGATTTTAGATCATTGAATTCCAAAAGTTAGTTTCCAAATTTCTCTGGACGAAGATTCGTTGTGTAAGCATTAATTTGTTATTTGCAGAAGATACTTTTGTTTTGTATACGTTTTCCAAAAAAATGAACACTTAGTTAAGTTTGCTTTATTAATTGAAGTAACTTAAATTACACGTTAAATAATTGTAAAGCATTATCTAATCTAAGGTTATGATGAAATGCATGGGCTCTTAAGCGGAGTCACCTAAACTGAAAATAATTTATTGTTAATGTTTTAATTGTCTTGTTCTTCAGAAACAAGTCTGTAAATGTTAGTTTTATAATTTAAAACAAAAAAACATATCGATGCAAATGTTTACTTGGAGGTCGCGGTGGAGTAATGCATATGATCTCCGCCTAGCGAAAAGGAGGTCTGGGATTTGATCCCACACGTAAGGATCATTCTGAAGAGTAAGTACTGCTTTTTTCAAAACGCACGCGTTCACGAATGTTTCTAAATAAGCCGTGTGGTTTCGATATAATCGAGTTAAAATAGATAAGTTTAAATCAATTGTTTGAATAAATCTTCAGCTTTAATCATTTTTATGTTTTTCCTGTATCATAAAATATAAGCTTTCGGTAACAAGAATATCTCTCCTGATAACGTTGCCGAAATTTCATTATCTCAATATATTTAAATAGACAACCGTTTTTGTGATTGAAATAGAAATTTCTCTTGTTATTGTCAAGTTTTAGGACAAACAAAGGAAATGATTGCATCGCATGACTTTGAAACGGCAAAGACGTCTGGGTTTATGGCGATGATGCTTTTCGTCTGCACCATTAGCTAGTTGTTTCATATGTTCTGTTTGACTTATCATTATCAAATTGAAGTTAATAATTTTGTTTAAGGGTGTTTCGATTTCGTACGGAGGGCTTTTATTGGTAGGTTATTAATTAAGGAGACAGAAATAATGTCGTCTAGGAATTCAAAAAGTGAGTCTGCTGTATGGAGGAGTGAAATGGTTGCATTTAAATGTACTGCCCTGTTAAACAAGACTATTGCATAGCGACGCGTTAGAGCTTTTGTATTTAAACCACATGAAACTCGGCTGGATTCCAATTAATTCAATCCAGCCCTTGATTGGCAACACCCTACAGATGATAATTCTACTTAATAATTAATCTTTTTAAAGAGAACAGTATATTTTGTGTACGCGTGTTCATGAGGTATTCAGAGACAATGGCGTCGCACAGCGCAATCAACTAACCGAGTAAGGATTCCAAACTAATGTCCACTAGTATAATCGCAATCAAGCAGTCAAGTTACGTGCTGTGAAAACAGGCAATCAACGCGAACTACTAAAAGCCAACAATTACCATTAACCATGTTGACTAGTTAGTGGTAATTCCCTCGGGGAACATTGTGATCAATATAGATGAATCGTTTTATAATGAAGGTCCACACTTTTCGTCGTTGAGGAGAGTTGACAACCAAAGGCCTTTTAATGGTAAGTTTCTTGCTGCGTTTGTCCGTACCTGAAAGGTACATACGCTTATGAACCAAATGTATTTACCATTGTTTAATTAGTTCATAGATTCATAATTATTCTCCGAGTATTGATTAAGTATATATCTTACCGTGTCTTTTGAAACAAGATGTGATACGTATTTTGACTTCTTACTTTATTTACAGATTACACATGACGAAGATGCCGTTTCTGCATAATGTAACATTGAGATCGAGGTTTTAAATGAAGGGTATATTAACGACATCAATGCCTTTGTCAAAAAGGTGGAATGGGTTCCAACAAATGTATCATTATTGCAATACCTGTATCACAGTTTTAGCCCATGAACACAGTCCACTGGCACTATTGTTTGCAAATATCACTTCATAGACCTGGGGATACAAGAGTTAAGTCAGATAGCCTGATATATCTTGCAAGACAAAACAACACGTCTAATGTTTGGTATTGAATTAAATTTGATTAATACCTTAGAGATATTCCAACATGTATGACTCTGACATTTGTACATATATATTCAAAAATATATTTCAACTTATAGCATTTTGCACTAACTGGAAGACATAACAAGACTTATAAAGATTTAACCTTTTTCTTAATTGAAATGATCCTCGCTCTGAGAAAAGGGGGTTTAATGCATGTGTGTACAGGCTAATCAGGGACAACTTTCCGCTTTTATTGTATTTTTTGTTTAAAGGAAGACTCTTTTTGACAAAAATCCAGTTTAAGCGGAAAGTGTCTACCCTGATTAGCCTGCGAGGAGTGCAAGGCTTATCTGAGAGGACAATTTACGCACATGCATTAAACCCCCTTTTTCTCAGAGTGAGGCTCAACTGAATTTTACATTTGGTGTGCAGAATCATATACCACGTTGATGAGTCTGGTGTATTTTTGGACTTTCATTATTCCTATATTATTAACAGTCTGTTACGGAATCACTGCCGACTTGCTGTTTCATAATGTTCTAGTCCTTGCATGAACAATTATCCTTCATAATCAAATTTCTCTTTCTACACTTTTCATATTTAGTATGTATAGTTCTTATGTCTGGCATATCCAATGTGAACACGTCTTCAAGCACAACAATTTATTGCGACAATAATACTGCAAGGAGAGAAAATATATAAGAATAAGTTCTTTCTTTTAAATCCTTTTCTTATAATGATTGCATTGTGCATTATTGATGTACACTGTATTTGCCAAAATATTAGTATGTTTACACTTAACTATATTATTGTAAGACAAGTCATAGCCGACATTGCCGTCTGACAGTCTGAGTAAACAAGAAAAAAAAATGCCCTTCAAGCGCCTTTTTGAGGTGGTTATTTTGATATATCTATTTAATGTATAATCTATATCGTTTATCGATAAGGTAGGTTATACAAGTCGCATCCATCGCATGAAGCTGATTGATGAAATCGCGACCAATACAGATGCTTAATGGAATTCATTTTACTCTGGCATTGAAGTGCTTTCAAGCTTCTTTCAGTCATAGTAGCTGACATTGAATAAGTACTTGAATGTAAAACGCAAATTCTCCACATTAACATAATGTGAATATAACAAATACTGGTATTTATAATTTAAAAAAAAACGATGCATTTTTATTTTAAGGAGTTTGTTTTGTAATGTATTCGAGTGATTAAAATGCTATTTAAATTTATTTTATTATTTGTTTCAGGGAGTGGAATATTTGAAAAATAATAATAAGNATAAAAAATATATTTTAAATTGTTTTATTATTTGTTTCAGATAGTGGAATATTTGGGAAAAAAAATAAGTTATGACCGGAGTAAGCGAATTTGAATCGGCCAAGAGCCCGGAGTTTGTGGTTATCATATCAATAATTTGTGTTATTGGTAAGTGTATGTTTTGTGGTTTGATAAAACAGTGTAATACACCTTCTCTCATTGAAGGATAATACATATTAGTTCTAAATTGTATGTATTGATTACAGTTTAAGAACGGTATATCCAACATTTCTCATTAGTTAGTTCATACAATATTATATATTTGTCTAGTGTTGCTTAAAATTATCGATAACTAAGCCGAACAAAATGTGTGTTTATATCGAAATTTTAATGAAATTGAATATACTCTAGGGACATACTGCTGACAATAAAAAAATACAAAGCAATCATTACATGTTGACACCGATTCAAAAGCTCAACTAACCACAGATTTAGCTCAGAAAAAAATAAAAAGTGTTAAACAAACATAATGATTAAATGCTACGTTTTTTACATTCTCGCACCATTGGGAATACATGACTGTTCATTATTGGTCTTTAATTAAAATCAGGGAAGTATTTGTATTTAAATCTTTATACGTAACACGAAAAACTGTTTTAGAATACCATAACACAGAAAACTGCGTACATTGACACTATATATTTCAAGAATTATAATAAGAACTTCACACTGACACTATACAGATTAAAAAGTAAGTAGAATTGAAATGCCGTGGAATTTTTTATTTACTAAATTAGAACATATTAACAAAATTATAAAAAATAACAATAACGAAATAAGGTTTTTTATCATTAAAAACGCAGTTTAATAAGGCAAGCACTTAAACGTTTTACCCATATTGAATTGGCAATATAGGTGTAACTTTTAAGATGTAAGCAAGATTTAATGTCTGTAGTGTTTTCAAACGGCACGGATTAATGCTATTCATATAAAAAAAAATGCTGCTTATCAAAACAAAAACAATTAAAAATGAAACAAAGCGCAGGTTAAAAAATGTTATGAACGCATCTTCGCTCGCTGTTAAACGTTCGTTTGCCGTAATGTTTGATGTCTTTCTTTGAGGCGACGTTGGAAATATTATTGCGTTAAATTCTTTTGTGAATGCATCTTCGCTGATTTTTATTACTTTAAACACGTCCTGCTAAACTGTTCGTCTGCCGTAATGGTTGATGTCTTTCTTTGAGGCAACGTTGGAAATATAATTTCGTTGCCGCATGCGACGTTTTGTAATCAACTGTTAATCCCGATTACGTAGCTGGACTTACATTAGTGGTGTGCGTAAATATGTGCGTAAATACGCAAGATGTTGATGTTTTTGTAAAAAATCTATATTTATCTTTAAGCGGTGGTTCTCAATCTGCTTGTCATCTACGTCGTGGCCCGTTGCAACAAGTTCCGGTCCTCCGTGGATATTTTCATAACCAACCTCGCCATTAGTGACATCATACACGCCGGCATCGTGCATCCCGTGCAGATCAGAAAAACTTTGCGTGAAGACAAAAACTTCTATGGAGGTAAGTTACATATGTCACACATTTTTATTCAACTGAATAATTGCAGATATCAACACATTGTACAATAAAACAAATCATGTTACTTCAACGTGCGCAGCTATATTTATTTCTATTAGAGGACTTGATATACATGTACATCTATATTATTTTAGACTGGTTTTTATTGTTGTTGAAATCGATAAGTTATTAGTTGTTTCATTTGTTTAGATAATGCACTGTGTAAGGTCATCATGGTGGTTCCACTACTGGTTTTGTCCGCGATTTACACCATTGTAACCATGGCAATTGACAGATATAGAGCAGTAGTAAAGAAAATTGTCATCGGCCGCAAGACTGCAATGTATGCTGTATTGTGTATTTGGGCGTTTTCATTCCTCGTATCATCACCGCAGATTTACGAATACAGCCTTTACCTTGACCATGAGGAGAATAATGAAACTTATATATCGTGTGGATCGGAAGGAATAGTTGAACATTTTGAAACCGTCTACGCCGCGATTGTTATATTTATAGCGTACCTCATACCTCTTGGACTCGTCATAGGTTGCTACACGGGACTAGCAATACGTTCATAGAAATTCGTTCAAATTAAGAACCCAAATGAATACATTGCCAGCAATAGCATCGGGTTCAAATGCTACGTCTCAGAATACCCAAACGAATGCTACGTCTCAGAGTAACCAAACGCTGTCTCCAAGAATGATAAAAATTGTTAAGATGCTAATGTCAATAATGACAATAACATTCCTCATTATGTGGACACCGTATTACCTCATATTCGCAATAAACGTAAGTTTTAACATACGTACTTATACACATTAAATTGACCTTTTGAAGTCGGCTATAACTATAATGCGTCATATGTGAATCAAATCTATAGTAAAATATGTAATTGTGAAACGTCTGATCGATATGAAGTACATGGTCAATATAATACATTATATTCTACTCAAATTGATAAAATGAAGTATGATATGAATGATCTTTATGAAGTACAGTATGTCTAGAGTGTTTAATGTTCGACTTTAATCAATCAAAGTGAAATTTATATCGATAGTGTCTAATCGTAAGGTTAAGCACAGCCTAACACGTGTTAAAGGTACCAACTATTTGTTTAAAAAGCAATAAACGACATTTTGTTAGCTTACATTGAATAAATGGTACCCGTGTTGTTTTCAGGAAATAACTGGACTGGATGACACGTCGAACTTTGTCGAATGGCCACATGTCGCCAGCAGAGCTATGAATTTGTTAAGCTCCGTCACGAACCCGATCTTGTATCTCGCATTTAGCGAGATGTTTCGAGGTATTGTCAGGAACTGGTTAAGATGTTTCATGAAAGTAGATGCAAGGGTCACGGACGGACGAACTAGTCACACCCAGAACTCTAATACGAACAAGGTGACCCACGCTGATTCGATTAAACCGAGCGAATTTAATTCACAGTCGTTGGAAAATATAGAATAGTTCTGGAACACAAACCCTTATTCATAAAGCTCATTTGCGTTTGAGTCACCGATACAAAATTAATATCATCAAGTTAGTCCAATACTGTTGAAGCAAACAAGTGCACCGGTATCATCAGGTAGAAACGTTATGAATATGAGAATATTAATATGTATTATTTTTTTAATTATCAGAACCAATTGGTACATTAAGGCGCCATAAAGATCGGAGGATGTTAGACGAAAATCGTACCTTTATACTGAGACGCACCGTTGCACATTACTTGGTATCGGTTTTTTGTCGTTGCATCCAAAGAGTAAATTAACAGAAAACAAACATGTGTGTAAAATTAGTATCGTTATTAAAGGTAAAGTGATGCATCAAATGACATTTGGTAAGCGAGTGAAGGTTTGATTGACAATGAATCATTAATTGGAAAGCTATGTAAGTTTTTTTCATTGACCATAGTTTTGAAAAAAAAAAACTTTTTAAAGTAATAAAAGCATACTTTGAATACGTTTTATTGTTGTAAAATAAAATAGTTTGCTATCATTTTTTATATTGTTTTAAACATGAACACGTGTTAGTTGCATGGAATCTAATGTCATATCCATATCATATCAGTCGATACGTAAATTGGAGTTGCTAGTAGTCACTTTTAACACGTTTTTCGTGTTTCCCCGTGATAAGCAGATGTTTTATTGTCTTGATCCAATGAAGTGTCCATATTTATCAAATGAAGTAGTTATGCATTGTTAATTGCCAAAAAGTGAATATCAGTGTTTGAATGATTTATGCATTACGATGCAATTTTAAGAGGATTATATGGCGATGTATTTAATAGTTCCTCACTACATTAGAAAGCCGATTATGGCTATGCAGTTTGTTAGATTTACTTACTCCGTATGTATATTTATCATAGCCTGAAGGTCGAGAACGCACAGCGGCGTAATGCCAATGCTCCTTGACCAACTTCAGAGCTGTACAAACATTACTCTGAAACAAATTCTACGGTACAATTTAACGGGCCCAGCACAGCGTCTCTACTACGGATCCGTTTCAGCAGCGGTACACGGACGATCACGTGGAACATTGCTGCAGTCAAATCGCACTGATAATCCACATTTTATTTATTTTTATAGTGCATCGGAAAAAAGTTTCTAGACATGTTATATGCAACAGCTATGATGTTTACTGGTTACATTATGTGTGTGTCACACAATATTTGTTTCTTGTTTTCTGATTAGTCTAAGTAGATATGTTGAAAAAAAATGTTTGTGAATATGCGATTCTTTGTAAGTTATCGTTCTTGGTTATAAACGAACCTTCTATCGTGATAGTTACACGTTAATCTCAAGCTTTCAACGCATGAATTAACTCAGTTATATTATATTATTTACTCTCATGCCGGAATCATGAACTGAACACATACACAACAAAACAGTCGTACCGTCCGTCATTATTAACATGGATGTGACCAGTGTGATTTGAATCATACATAATGTTTAGGATAACATTTATTTCGTTATTGTCAGTAGTTTACATTCAAAATACTATTTTTTGCTAGTTCTGGATCTTTTCTAAAATATCTTGAATTATCTCGTGCATGTAAATAGTATTGTAGAATACATATTTACAAGAAACACTCCGATTAATATTCTACACTTAGTAAGTTGATTCATTGGTGCACGTTCATTTTTTTATAAAAACAACACATAATGTTATTTCTATAGTTTACGTCATCAAACATATTTATAATTTTTAAGATCATTTTTTATTTCCTATCTGTTTGCTTCAATCTTTACCATTTGTCAATGTATCATGTGTATTTTAACACCACTCGACGGTATCTCATTAGTGGACATCTGTAAATATGTACAAGTGTATTCTCGCGAGATTTCAAAAAACCTGTTCCACCATGTCAACATTAATTGACACAAATATAAAACCACCGAGTTCAATGCCTTTGATGCCAATGAGTAATGAACCTCAAAACATGTATCTACAATCAATTGACGATAATGAGTGCACGTTGAGTGACGATTCAGAGGAATTGTCGTTGTTTCTACAATTAATGTTAATCGACTTATTAACAGTCATTATACGTAATAAGCATTAATCGAATTAAACAGGTCTAAAATAACAGTTTAAAAGATATAACAAAGAGTTGAGTAAAATGAGTTTATTGTAAAATGGAAAATAAATGGAAGATCTTTAAGGTTCTTTCAAACCAAAGATTTCAAACTAATAACAACAATAACAGTGTGTAGTTACCCTGGTTGTGCATTATTTAATAGATGAACCTGTTCTACAGCTCCACAATTGTATTTTGAGCTAAGATAATGCATAACGTGGTTTATTTTATAGTAAAATATTTATTTTAAAAACCAACGAACGAGTCCAAAACGTATTTCGGATTGTGTGTTTGTAATGTATAATGTGAAACTTCAAGAGGAATAAAATAAACAACTCCGAGCAGTCATTCGATTTCGTAAAACGTTTCAAGTGAAGTTTGAAATAAATTTAGATAAAGGGATGGACAAACAGAGAAAGGAAGTGCATATCGTTGTTATTTTATTATTTTAAGCATTGGATTAAAGTTTTCATTGAGGTAAGAGTGTCGTTTACTAAATTTTGATGTTGGATGACTCCTGTTAAACTTAAAGCTCAAATAGTGTCGTCAATCTTATCAACAGTACAGTTAAACTTTTAGTTACACTCGATATTTTTTTATTATTTCAATTGTGTACTACGTTTAATTATCATTGTAATTATTCCGTTGATTTGCGGCTAAATTTTATTAGGCACCGTTTGAAAAGACTGAATGGGGACGCCAGTTTGTTCAGTTGACGTCGCGCGATCCGATTCTTTCTGATATAAAGAAATCGGCCCCGCGGGCCGATGTAATTTATATTCAGCCCGCTAAATACGAATCACTGCCCGCTGGTGACGTCATTTTGTTACTATTCATAGTTACACTATGCAATATTATACATTTTAACATTTAGTTGTCGGTTTACTGCGTAAGAAATTGAATTCCGTCGACATCGCTGATGTTAAGTATTATGTGTGAATGTATTACATTCAAACAGAATGAAAATAGTTTCGGGAATAAAGTTTATCTTTGTTTAACCCCCATAAACTTAAATAGTCATGATATTTACATGATTTGGCATTATTTTAAAGATTCTTAACCATTTTATGAACTTGCCACTTGTGGTGTTATGGCCTTAGTTTTACCACAACAATAACCTATTGGTCATATCAAATAGCCTTAAGTTCTGAAAATATTAATCAGCGCGTATAAAAAAAAACATATTATCAACGGTTGAAAATTGCTTACTAAATCCCGTCTGATGTACGTCATATACGATCGTATTTCATAATTATTTTTTCTACGCTCATTACCGTCATTGGTCTGAAGTTAGACGGAACTTTTTCATAAGCCTTTTTATGAATCGGATTGAAAACCCCTAATGGCCAATTACTAGTCACAATACCATAACAAAAAAGATCGTTCATTAATTAAACATATTTCAATAATTACAAAGAATATTTTAATATGGAAATTCAAAATATTATCAGTGCAGCATTATTATTTTCACACAAACTAATGCAGTATTCGACTTCTTTACACGTTAATTCGGAATGAAGTTAACCGTTATTATAAACGGGAGCTGTCTTTGTTTCGTTTCTGTAAATTATCAAATTATCAGCACAATACTTCAAAGCAAATTCAACTTATTAAGTAGAAACATTGATAGTTTAAGTAACAGTGGCCTTAACCCAAATGGTACCAAATGCAATCCCGACTAGGTCTGCATATATGCTACCTTCACACATCAATCCAGAAATAAAAGTATACTTCGTTTTTCTATTCTCATTATTAGAGACTTTTCCGAGTGGTACCAATTGCAATCCTACCATTGATAAACATTAAAGTTACACCCACACAAAATTTCATCAACATATCGCATAGTAACCTAATTAATTAAAAAGAATCTCTTATCTATTTAAAAAAAAGTGACATTAACAGCAGGTTCCCGGTGCAGGGTCTTCATTGAGAATTACTATATGCATATTTTCATTAAGGTGTTTTGGATGCAAACTTAAGTAATTGATTGCCAAATACAAACTTTAACCTAAAATGAAACGGTACAAACGATACATTAGTCAGCTAAATAGTAGGTCAGCGGTGTGGCCCTTGGTCATTGGCCACATGAAATGACCAATGAGTCTGGCATTGATGTTCAATTGAATAGCTGTATTAGACATTGCAAGTTTGAGTTGTTGCACGCAAATGATAACGTGAATTTACAGGTTGCAGAAATCAGCTTAGTGCAGATCAGAGGTGTACGCATTGATCATTGACCTCGCTCAGTGATGCCGATGTAGCAAGTAGTTGACTGAATGTGGATTTATTCAATATGCATACATTAAAAGAACGGCTTGTTGTGATTTACCTTGTTATATGACCTGCTTAAAAACTGCAAAATGTTACTGTTTGATAACTTTTTTAAGAATTCATCAGACCTTCCTTGTTTTTGTATTGTTTTTATTCACAAATCCAATACTGTTTTTGAACTCATTGAAATCTTTCTTATGTGACAAATAACGAACCAGCATGTCTTAATTGTACAACACCTTGAAAATCCTAGGCTATGTAACGATACACAACCAAATGGGTCGCCATTGTTAACATTGTTTTATTTAAGGATGCGCAACACATTCATGGCGTAATTTTTATTACATATCCAATACATATTTTCTAGAAACACTATTATAATCCATTGTTTGTTGCACATGATGTTTGAAAATTATTACGCCGTGTAAATTTCTGTTTTAAATTAACATAGCGTTGTATTATATTCTTTATGTGTTCTTATTAATTTCCGTCCAGCATTCAACAACTTTGGTATAAATTTGCTTGATTATTAAAGTGGCTTATTAATCGTTTATATGAATATTGTTTAATAAGTATTTAACACAAAAGTTTCATTTATGCAAATGCTCAGTGAAGTGTTTATTTATTTAAGATTAAAAAGTTGTCCTCTGGAGACTTTTCACAAACATGTGAAAAACTGTTGTTCTTAGGCGAACAAAATGGATCAGTCCCCTCCTCATGCGATTTAAAATTCCGATTTTATTTAGTTTAGTTTAAACCTATTTATTTTATCTCGCTTGCATCGAAAGCCGTAGGCTTATATAAACGCTCTCGAGTCCGTTTCCTGGGACTAGAACCAGTACTTGGTGTCTTTGGGGGAGGTCAAAGGAACGCTCCCAGTGGGGTTCGATTTCATTTAGGATCACAGGCAATTTTATTATTGAATAAATTGTTTTGTTTTTTATTTTCCATTAGGCAAAAAGCGAAATAACCTCCAAAAGCGACAACTTCAAGTTAAATGCAGCCACTAGTAACACCGGAAGGCTATATCTGCAAATACTTCTTGAAAATTCCAAAAGCACCACTTATGGTAAATAGTGGCTACTGTGCTCTCCAGTTATGAAACGTGAGGTTACAGTTAGAAATGTGAAGCTTATATGACCATTGTCTGTAGGGGGCTCAAGTAATGTGTAAGCTTATATGACCATTGCCTGTAGGGGGTTCAAGTAATGTGTAAGCTTATATGACCATTGTCTGTAGGGGGTTCAAGTAATTTGTAAGCTGTGAAGCTTATATGACCATTGTCTGTAGGGGGTTCAAGTAATGTGTAAGCTCATATGACCATTGCCTGTAGGGTGTTCAAGTAATGTGTAAGCTTTTATGACCATTGCCTGTAGGGGGTTTATGTAATGTGAAGCGTATATGACCATTGCCTGTAGGGAATTCAAGTAATGTGTAAGCTTTTTGTATTTTCTTTAGTTCCAAAACTGCTCACTAAAATGTAAGTAAACAACGAGGTGTTGTTGTGGGTCAATGAAGGACTCGCAAAACAAATGTCATTCAGTAGACGAAATGCATGGGTTAAAGTTGTAACGGTATGTAAACGCTTAAATTTATGCTGCAAAATGTCCAAGCGAATGTAAATAAATGTAACCCTCCCGTGGAGACAAAGTACAACAATCGAAAACAAGTTGAACGCATGCGAGACTTTAATTGTCTAAAACTTCCGAGGATGCTAACGTTTATACACATTATGTGTTTCCATTTTTTAGGAATCGTGCTTACCAGAAATATCATAATTTGTTTTCGATACCGAATGACTGGTCATTTGTTTCTTTTTATTGGTTTTTTGTTCTTCAAACATGTATGCGATTATCAAGAGACCCTTCTAAATAAACTATTAGAAATCGCTTACCAGAATGGTGTCGTCTGTTCAGATGTGCATCGAAATGTGTCGCCACTTAATTGTTATTGCGTAAGCCACACCGATTTATTTGTTCTAAATATATAATGCATTATAATTGTTATGTGTCCATTGCGTTAAACACGATACGTTTGCCATTAATAGCGCGTTATTTATTACTGATTTAAACCAATACGGTGTGTAACTTCATATCGATATTACGCCTTCCTGTACATAAGGCACATCCAAGTAAGCTATTTATAGAAAACCTGATATGATCGTTAAAGAGTATATTATTTGTTCAAGAGTTAAAATGCAATTTTCTCAGAAACGACTTATAATATTATTGTGAAGCTGTTTAACAATTATCAGTAGATATTTATACTTTTCATTTAAGGCTAAAGAGGAATCGCAATAAATATAACACGACATGCCGCATATTTATTGAGTTAAGCTGGAATCATATAGCAGCATGATTAGTTTGTTTTTATTAATTAAATGAACGATATTATTTTTACACTTAAGCTATAAATTAATTATCGTTCGCTCTGGTGGCGACATGAACAAGAGTGCGAATTCTGGCAGTTGTCGCATTGATATGATTATCAATAATATATCATTTAATGTAGCGAGTGTTCATAGGTCATAAGAAGTTCGTTATATGTATAGAAGTAATAACCAAATCAATTTAGACTTTCGAGGAAACATGATCTACAAGGTTGCATTTGTTGAAGCCATTAACTCATCTTCTTGATGAGTGTTTGGCCACTTTCCTGTTGTCCCTTACAAAGTCACCAAGCTCCCTCCGTGGCATCATCGCTAGTGGTGACAGGTAGTGGTAGCAGGTACCTGAAACGACATCGCTATGGATGTTCAGTCATGACAGGGACTGGAGCCCAATATGCACTCACAAGGGACACCTACAATGCAAAGAAAAAAGTCTTAAGAAACAGGTTAAATTAACATGACCGGTTTCAACTAAAAGCAATTGTCAAAATAGCGTATTGAACAGAAAATCCCAAGTGTAGTCTGTACGAAACTTTAACGTTGGCGTCATACATTCGTAATTAATAAATAAAAGTCGAATAGTCACATAAAACATTAATACTGTAAGCCTATGAAAGATATAATACTAAAATAAAATTTAATTAAAACATATAGTCGAAAGGTTTAATGAAACAGTATAAGAAATATTAATCACCGGTCAGGAAAACCATTCTAGGGAGGCCCATCCGGTGAGTGATACCGATATCGATCTGCTCTGTGAGAAGGGGATCCTTGGCACCGAGTCTCCGAAGACCTTGTTAAATACAATCTGGTTGAACAACTGCCTTCATTTCGGCTTGCGAGGAACCACGGAGCAATACAATTTGCGGTAAGAAACCTTTTTAACACACAAACACACAAAATATGTATCAATTGTTCTCATTATTTTGCACCCCATTTCACAAAGTACATCCGCTTCAACTTAAATGCTGTCTATTATTGTTGTTTATATCCGACGTTCAATAAAGATTCTTGTATCTTGTATCTTGATAGGTGGGGAGACGTTCTCCTCTGTGTGGACTCGAATGGTGTGGAATATCTCGAGTTAAACGAGGGCCAAACGAAAACACGCACAGGAGAGAACATCGCTGACATAAGAAAAGTGTCTCCCAAGATGTTCGCCACTTCTTGACCAAGAAATCCTGTGTTAATTTACAAGCTGTACTTGGATATGCGTCTGATTTTTCTTCAGATCAGCACCCTTTCTACCTGGCAATACGAAAAATTGACACTGCATCCCAGTGGTTCCTGCGGCAACAATTGGGTGTTGACAAGCTAGGTCAGATGCTGAAGGCCATGGCAAACGACGCCGGCTTTCCCGAGCACAAGAGAATAACGAACCACTCTGTTCGCAAATTCCTGGTCCAAAAACATCGAAATGCAAACATTCCACCCACTAAAATAATGGCCATAACAGGGCACAAAAATGACCAGTCCATAACCAATTATTCCACCGTATCTGTTGAACAGCAGCAAAAGTGTTCCAACATTCTTGCTCAGTCCAGTAAATGTAACAACCCAACAGCTTCCTCTTGTTCACCTTCATGCACTGAAACTATTGCCGAAATGCAGCCTAGACAACCAATGTCTACCGTTGAACAAGTTGATCTTGATGTTCGCCCCACCCAGCCACTTCACCAGCAAATGTCTTTCTCTCGTCCGAACAACTTTGCCTCACAATTCTGTGGTGCCACTTTCCACATTCAAAAATGTAATGTATATAATAAGCTTAAATCCAAGTTATCATTGTTATTTCGTCCCGAAATAAACACATATTATAACAAAGAACAAAATATTTTGCACCTCTTGATCGAGATGATTGTTTGATATCGAAAGTGCATTGAGTGTGGTGTAAGGCTACGTTGTAAACAAATGTTGTTCCTTGTATAAAAAAAACACTAAATGTTATATTTATGTTATAAAACTGTTAGATTTGTAATTCAATATGAATAACATTGTAATTAATAACACACGACTCTTTGTCACACAACGATATGCTGATTTAAAAAAATGATTATTTGATCAGCGGTTATTTTTGGAACGCGGTGTAATACACTGACCTTGGTTACACTACAGTCATTATCAAAGTACGATACACGCTCATAAAAAAAATACTTATTTTGTTTAAATAAAAAGGTTTACTGAATAAAATGTGGGATAAATAGAATAATAGGTTAGTGTTGATTATAGATCAGGTTTATCATGTTCGGCACGAAAACGAAAAAGCCTTCACCAAGGCTCGTGCTTTTTGTTTTCTAAGCCTCGCATGATAAACCTGATTTATAATCAACACTAACCTAGTATTCTATATATAAATATTGTGTGTGATGTTTTTCTAATTATAATTATTTAAGATAAGCAAAGTTTGCAGAATGTATTGATGAAATTAAAGAGTACCATTCACACTAAATCGCGGTATATCCTTCGGCCGACATTATGTTTATTTTACAAAACATTGTTATTTTTTTTTTTATCGAAGACGGGAGAACACTCTTGCGTTTCATACGTTAACTTCAAAAAAGACTTCGATGGACTCATTATCTTGAAATAATTATTTTTTTTCACTGTTGAAATTCGGTACAGAATAATGCAATAAGTGTTGCAATTAGTAAACTGCGTTTGACAATATGTAGTCACTATGAAATAACATGCTCATGAAAACACGAAAACATGTTTATTCCTTAAATTGTAAATTAACTATTTTCTTTTTTTCTGTATCTGATTTATATTTTGTATTTAATTCATGCTGTTATTGTATATGTGTGTATGTATGTATGTATGTATGTATGTATGTATGTATGTATGTATGTATGTATGTATGTATGTATGTATGTATGTATGTATGTATGTATGTATGTATGTATGTATGTATGTATGTATGTATGTATGTATGTATGTATGTATGTATGTATGTATGTATGTATGTATGTATGTATGTATGTATGTATGTATGTATGTATGTATGTATGTATGTATGTATGTATGTATGTATGTATGTATGTATGTATGTATGTATGTATGTATGTATGTATGTATGTATGTATGTATGTATGTATGTATGTATGTATGTATGTATGTATGTATGTATGTATGTATGTATGTATGTATGTATGTATGTATGTATGTATGTATGTATGTATGTATGTATGTATGTATGTATGTATGTATGTATGTATGTATGTATGTATGTATGTATGTATGTATGTATGTATGTATGTATGTATGTATGTATGTATGTATGTATGTATGTATGTATGTATGTATGTATGTATGTATGTATGTATGTATGTATGTATGTATGTATGTATGTATGTATGTATGTATGTATGTATGTATGTATGTATGTATGTATGTATGTATGTATGTATGTATGTATGTATGTATGTATGTATGTATGTATGTATGTATGTATGTATGTATGTATGTATGTATGTATGTATGTATGTATGTATGTATGTATGTATGTATGTATGTATGTATGTATGTATGTATGTATGTATGTATGTATGTATGTATGTATGTATGTATGTATGTATGTATGTATGTATGTATGTATGTATGTATGTATGTATGTATGTATGTATGTATGTATGTATGTATGTATGTATGTATGTATGTATGTATGTATGTATGTATGTATGTATGTATGTATGTATGTATGTATGTATGTATGTATGTATGTATGTATGTATGTATGTATGTATGTATGTATGTATGTATGTATGTATGTATGTATGTATGTATGTATGTATGTATGTATGTATGTATGTATGTATGTATGTATGTATGTATGTATGTATGTATGTATGTATGTATGTATGTATGTATGTATGTATGTATGTATGTATGTATGTATGTATGTATGTATGTATGTATGTATGTATGTATGTATGTATGTATGTATGTATGTATGTATGTATGTATGTATGTATGTATGTATGTATGTATGTATGTATGTATGTATGTATGTATGTATGTATGTATGTATGTATGTATGTATGTATGTATGTATGTATGTATGTATGTATGTATGTATGTATGTATGTATGTATGTATGTATGTATGTATGTATGTATGTATGTATGTATGTATGTATGTATGTATGTATGTATGTATGTATGTATGTATGTATGTATGTATGTATGTATGTATGTATGTATGTATGTATGTATGTATGTATGTATGTATGTATGTATGTATGTATGTATGTATGTATGTATGTATGTATGTATGTATGTATGTATGTATGTATGTATGTATGTATGTATGTATGTATGTATGTATGTATGTATGTATGTATGTATGTATGTATGTATGTATGTATGTATGTATGTATGTATGTATGTATGTATGTATGTATGTATGTATGTATGTATGTATGTATGTATGTATGTATGTATGTATGTATGTATGTATGTATGTATGTATGTATGTATGTATGTATGTATGTATGTATGTATGTATGTATGTATGTATGTATGTATGTATGTATGTATGTATGTATGTATGTATGTATGTATGTATGTATGTATGTATGTATGTATGTATGTATGTATGTATGTATGTATGTATGTATGTATGTATGTATGTATGTATGTATGTATGTATGTATGTATGTATGTATGTATGTATGTATGTATGTATGTATGTATGTATGTATGTATGTATGTATGTATGTATGTNTGCCGTCATCGTATTGTCGCACTGTCGTCATCGTATTATCGCACCATCGCATTGTCGCATTGTCGCCATCGTACAATCGCACTGTCGACATCTTATTGTTGCACTGTCGTCATCATATAATCGCATTGTCGTCATCGTATTATCGCACTATCGCATTGTCGAATTGTCGCCATCGTACTATCGCACTGTCGCCATCGTATTTTCGCACTGTCGTCATCGTATTATCGCTTTGTCGCCATCGTTCTTTCGCATTGTCACCATCGTACTATCGCGTTGTCGCATTGTCGCCATCGTACTATCGCATGGTCGCCATCGTACTATCGCATTGTCACCATCGTACTATCGCATTGTCGCCATCGTACTTTTGCACTATCGCATTGTCGCCCTCTGGATTTTTATGTGTAACCACGATGGCCCTAACGATATTCCGTACTTGAGGACTATAAGGGCCCTCAAGTCTTTTGTATTTATACACAAGATTGTAGCTTAATAAGTGTACTATTTATAAAAGCAATATTAAAATAAAAACGTGCAATAAGTAATTAAATTACAGAATAACATGTATTATTTTGTTATTAAAACTTGTCAGAATTGAAATGGGATGTAGGCGATATACTTAACGGATTAATTTTTTCGAACACATGTCTTTAAAACTTGATTCTTTTGAACGTTGACATTATTTATGTCTGTCTGTAGAAAATTAGTTCATGATATGTGAAGATGCTAATGGAAAACTATATATTTATTTATCATTAAACATGCAATGAAAGAACACAATCGTCAGAACCATCATCAGGATATACCCTTTTTTACCGTCCGCTATACTATAGACGCTTCAACATATTTAAATTAGTCTGCAATATTGTCAAATCATCATATATGGGCATCACTTGTTTAGTAGTTAAACTATTTAATAAAAAACAACTGCGCATGCGTTTTGTTTGTGAGCTTCCAACGCTTGGTGTGTTTGTGATTTTCGATGTATGGTAATTCTAGAACACATGCTGGCGAGGGATTTCACTTAAAAACACGAAAAAGGAGGACAAGTCTCATCATATAACACACATCATCCTAAAAAGGTATGGATTACATTTATTCGAGAGTTTATGTACAGCAGCAAATAGTGTAACCAAACCATCGTCATGACTATGACCATTAAGTTATATTATATAACCAATTATTCATTGACTTGCAGTATTGTTTCAGTCGAATATTAATAAGCTAACACGTTGTAATAAGTGGTCATTAAAATGTTTATAAAATGTGTAAACTGCAATTTAAGTATCATGATATTGATATCGCGCATAAATACGCACAAATTGTCAAGTGGCAGTGCATTTATCGTACGTGTACAGCAATTTACGGAAAACAAGGCCTTGCCTTTTCGGAAAACGCTTTATCAACTTTCTTAAGGTAGTTGTACAGACTGGTAATAGCAGCCTTTCTTTTGCTGTTGCATGTTTTATAGTGTAATATATATATAAGTTGGAAAACCTCATGTATGTTTATTTTCTAAGATAACGTTCTCGTATAGTAACCAATCACTTAAAATATAATTATATTGTATACTCACATGTTAAATTTAATTTTACTATGGTGGCAAAAAGGTGACATATGCTTTATTTTATTTACATCGTTACAACGAATTAGTAACTCGTTACTAAGTTGGTAGACAGTTGCATGTTGCATATAACTTGAGAATATGTAATTTTTGTTTAAACGAAAATAATATACCGATTATTGATTGTGAATATCATGCATTTTTTCAATGTAGTAATTATGACGTTGTTCGTAGAGAATTTCTATATAACTGGTATACGTGTTGAAATACTGTACATGACTTTCATAATCTGATGAGCACAACATATAATGATACACTATTGAAATTATGTAAGTATGTGTATCATCTTATGAATTCAATTTAACAGTTGATATATTTTATATGTAAAATGATGTGTACGAACTACAAACATGTGTTATGATTTGTGTAATATACTGTGCATGTTGGGCCACAGGTCTTTATTTACTTAATAAACTGAGTTGAACTTGAACTTGAGTTGAACTTGTTCCACGAGTTATAAATTAGATCTCTTGACTCATTCATGGGAACGACTTAGTAGGTCGTGGAAACGAGTAAGTAGGTCGTTGTAACGACGAATTTGAACCAATTAAGTTTGCAAGATAATGCATTTTATTAATGATTAAAGTGTAAGTATCATGTCAAATTTAACAAAACCGTAATTATCGTCCCATATTATACCTACGATATACATGAATATATATTGGATTCTCTATCACTGAGTCAGAAATTTAATTAATAGTATTAAACAATTAAAATCTAAAGGAATTGATGGAATTGGAGTAAAATTTATTGGATCAATCTCTTTTATCTGATTCAGTTTGTAAAGTGGTATTTTCAAAGACAATTGGTGTGAACATATAGTCTCGATACATAAGTTTGTGTCTAAATCGGTATATATCTTATTAATGTTGTGTGTGATGTGTTTTTCTAATTATATTCATTCAAGATTAGCAGAGTTTGCAGAATGTCGAAAAGTCCCATTTAAACTTAGCGCGGTATATCATTTTGTCGGCATTATGTTTATTCTACAAAACATTATTAAACAATACTTTTCGAAGCCGGGGGGAAACTCTTACAATTCACACGTTAACTTTAAAAAAGACTTCAATGAACTTTATCATCAAGATATATTTTTAAAACATAAAAAGAGGATATTTGATGTTTCAGTGTCAATGTAGTCAAACCTGCATAGCCTTGTTTCGCGTTCAATATATAACTGGAATTAGTATTCAATAAAATATACGCTTATCGGAGAGAAACGGGTATGTATTTAATAAAGCAACTGACACTGTAAGCTGCAATTGTGGAGAGCGTCAAGGGGATGTAACCAGTACTGTCATATTTAACTTATGTATTTATGAGTTTCCTCACTTTTCAAGAAAAGAAGGCGTAGTGGTATATTTGTGACGGAGCATGTACGATAATGAAATATGCGCAAAAAACGCTAATAATTTACAAAACAAAATTATTAGCAACTCACAAGTTTGACACAATATTGGTCCGGCTTTTTGTTTTTAATGGGGACCAATAATGTTTTTATAAAAAACTGGAATGGAGTTGATGCCCTTTTAAATGTAACGTTTGGCTAAATGTACATGGGGTTGTTATATACACACCAAATATCACTCAAACACACACTCAAACGATATCTTTATTTCTTTGACAAACGTTAAGGTTAAATTGGCAGGAAAAGCAAATTAATTAACGAATGCTAGTGTATCGTAGCAGCATACTTTTAGGAAATTTAAGTTACAATATTTGTATGTGTGTATGTTAAATCCATTTTCCACATAGCAGATATTGGGGGCTTTGTATATTCTGATGTGATTTGAAAGGTATACATTCCATTTTGCAGCCAATATTTACGACTTTATCAATTTACATGTAATGGTGTGACCTTTGGGGGGAGTGGAAGATTTCCTCTGTAAGTTGGATACCGTACGAAATGTTTTCAATATTGATTTAAACCTCTGCACATGCATATTCACAGACAAGCAAGAAAAGTTACCTCACGCTTGAAGGTCAGGATGATAAAGTAAGAGTTAACTGGGTAAAGGTAAGACCATATTCTTTATCGATTTTGTTGTGGTGTCGTTCGGGTGAGGACGTTGTGGATATTGATATTGATATTGGGGACGTTGACTAATTTGTAAATGCTTTTATGCAGCGTTTTATACAGTGTGAAAATCAACATTAGCCGATTTACTAAGTTAGCATGATGTGATATATATGGATGCTTTAAATCTCAAACTTTTCCTTGAAAACATATGTGTTCGATATACTATTTTCCAGAAAACCATTTGCTTAATTGAGAGTGTCAAACCGGCAGAATGTAAATACTTATAGAAAAGATAAAATGGTCGATGTGGTTTTGAACATCAATATAAATAAATAAATATATTATATATAATAAGGTCATTGTTACTAACAATATACAAATGAAATCTATTTTATTTATCTAATGAAACTTTATAGAATATTTCGTCTATCCAGACCTTATTTACGATTGCATATGGGATGAGTGGGGTCAAGGTCGTGGACAAAATATTTCAGCGCAATAACTCAATGATACATTAAGATATCGTAATGAAACAAAGTATATAAAGGACTTATATCGAGACCTTGTAAGGGTTGCATGTGACATGCTGAGGTCAAGGCCACTATTTCTAAAAAAGAAAATCGAATTCCGCTTAGAAACTGAAACGCCTAATTGACTTATGCCTTACAGCTACGTATAAACATAGATGCGCGCCATCAAAATCTCATTTTGAGATTGCCGATGGGGTCAGGAATATAGTTATTAAATATTGATGCATGGTTTTCGCTCAATTACTCAGTCGCAACATGAGCTATTGTCTTGAAACAACGCACATAAATGCCTTACATCCAGATCTTACATAATATTTGCAGAACAGTCCATTCGGGAAAACAATCAATAAAAACCATAATCATGACATTGCCACTATTAATGTATTCATACAGTGGGAATTCAAAGCCTCATGTAATGATATCTTATTCAATTCATTGGCATCAGACACTCGTCATTAACAACACTTAAAATGTATACGTATCTGAAACTATGTTCTATTTCGGAAAGATATATGCCACATTTTAAATTATAAAACAATAAACATAGAAATAATATACAATGTAGTGGCGATTTTCTTTAGAGGCATCAACAATAGCATATAAAAAAGATCATCAATGCTACCAAAGCGTTACTAGCGTGACGATTTAAATACAGATTTCGCAATTTAATAGGTAAGAACTCCACGAGAATCCTTTCTTCCATGTTTGATATATGATATATGCTAACAAGTTCAAGTACAGTTGCTAACATATAATTATTGTGATTTTGATGTCAATGTTATCGCAGACCATGCGAATCCACGCCATTGATGTCTCGTTCATTCTTGATCCAAACATATTAGCAGAATACCGCACATTGGACGAAGTCCTTGGAGCACTGTTCGAGACAGGCGCCTTTTACGGTCTCAAAGAAGGAGTACTTGGCAGTACATTTCTCGTCACAAAGCTGTACCTGGCCCAGGATTCTGCTGCACTGGCATCCGAACATCCCGCTGCAATATATAGGGGAAACTTTGCAATAAGTCGAACGGCTTTTAGTAATACGAATAAAGGATATTTGTTGGTTTTGTCTCACGAGTGATCAGAAAAGAAAAACAAAATCCCTTGTGGCGAGGCTGGTTCATACCTAAGAGTTTGAAGGCCCAATAACGCGGAGGTCCGATATCTCGAAGACCCGAAATTCCCAAGACCCGAGAGTCCGATAACTGTATTTTTTATTGTAAATATGAAAACATAATACGTGTGATATTCATCATAAGTTGAAGCTATGCCTCACAAAACATACTTGCCGAGTATACCATTTCTTTTATATAAACGTGTAAATCATACTCTTAGAATCGGTCTGTGACAGATTAGGTTTTGGACATTGGATTGGGCATTCATAGAAACTATGTGAAAACAGGCGAGTGCTCATACCTAGGAGGGAAGGGGGACTTGTCGAACGATGGGAACGCCATGGCATTGTACGTTGTCATTGCTACTACACATACCAACGCGACAAACACTGCAGTCTTCGGCATCTGAAAAAAGCACATACATATGTCACATATTCTCTTTATACCATTTATTTTAATTGTGTACTACATATGACAAAACCTGTATAAACTAACAACATATAGTTTTTTAACGATGTCATTAAGGCAATGTTTAGTATAAATAATAACTTTGCTCATACAATCATACAACCGTTATTTCGCCGTATTGGCATTATGTGTAAAATAAAGGAAACTCGTCGTCATTCACGTGTTTTGCAATTAATACAATGTGCTGTATCAAGTTCTTGT
The DNA here is from genome assembly GCA_007657795.1 of Dreissena rostriformis. Lineage (NCBI taxonomy): Eukaryota > Metazoa > Mollusca > Bivalvia > Myida > Dreissenidae > Dreissena > Dreissena rostriformis. Next base: position 30,360 of record VMBQ01006642.1, on the reverse strand, counting down.
ATCATGAACTCCACTGATAAGTGTAAATCATTTGTTGCTCAATGCAGAAACCTAAATAATGACCATGTGATATTTATTTTATTAATTTCACAACAAATATAATTTTATAATATATAGTATTGCCCTCAATATTATAGACGTGTTAACATTCATTAACGTTCATTTTATACGATATTTCGATCACAGAAACGTAATAGATTAAAAACTCGTGCTGCAACAGTTTGAGTTTTTTGTAATACGAGCGAACACACTAGACTCATATTTTAACCGGTTTTAATCAGTTTAAAATTATAGTAAGCTGCTAAAAGTGGTGTCAAAAAATATCCATGAGATAACTCCGTGTATCGCTTACTTTGATGGAATAACTTTTGAAATGTGAGCAGACGTTGTAGTATAATGTAAAAACAAAATATGTGTTTCATTTCGGTGTAATGTGTTTACCAAAACTTGGAATGAAAACAAACGTAGCGAAGTTCTTAATTCCATCCCCTCTCCATGCTTACACAATCATTATTTTCAGAAACGTGATAGGCCGAGACGGCGAACATCTAAAAAAATATGTAAAAAAAAACACAGTTTTTACAGAAAAAGATTGCATCGCTTAAAATACTAAATGGCAGTGAAACTGTATATTCATTACAAACCTAGAATTTCATATAAATATACTATTTTGGTGTATTACAATCTTGATTTAACAGCGTCAATCGTTATATCATTTATGTTGTAAGTGACAATATATGGAACCCATTAAACATTAGTGGGACTTTTTCACAGATTGGAAAAGATAAAAAAGAATGTATAGATTGCATTCGTTACTATTGAATGAAAACACGTTTGATTCGTTTTTTAAAAATGATCCATTGACATTGACAAAATAATAAGGCGTTTATTACGAAATTTCTATGGAAAATAAGTGTATTACGAACACAATAAGTTTTTAATTTATATAATATATTATATAGTATAGAATAGCCTATCGGGAAGGATTCAGATGTTTAAGTGTTTGCTTCCAAAGTTCCCATGGTCTGAAACCCAGAGACGCCAAAACTAGTTACCAACTTTTTCTTGAAATTACGACTACTTAATAATATTGAAAACCTCATTGTTTTATTATTAAATACATGTAGTGGCATAATTCAAAAATACGAAAACCAAAGTCCTAATCAAATGTACATTGAATCTCACAGTTTCGAATTTATCACTGTGCTTATGATAAGAAATGACGACATCTAAATTATAGTAAATATAATCTTATATTAATCTCACAGCTTCGTGACGATTAGTGAAATGAGGTTGTTTTTTATAACGCCGCTATTTCTCTTCAAACGGTTTAAATATAGTTATATCGCGCAAGCGAATATTCATAGAAATTTCAATATGATCTGGATTGTCACATAAAGTCGCGCCACTTTATTGGTGGTCACGTAGTTGACGATTGAATTTGAATACTTGTCAGTGATACTTCATGATAGGAAAAAAAAACACTTTATAAACTTCGTGTTGTACAAATATACGTTCGATATAGACTTATATTCACTTAACACACTATTGAATGGGTCTGAGCTTTTAAATGTGTATCTGTCGGCTCAAATTTTGGGTTAAATACGACAAAAAGCGGCGAATACTGCAATATGGAGATTTATGTTGGTGAATAACCCTAAACAGAAATTCAAAGTCGGGCTAGAAAAACTTCATCATATTGATGTGTATCCAAATGTGTTTTCCACAATTGTTTTAAATGTCACCCGTTGGTCTGTTTCGCAATCGGTAGAATTATCATGTTTTTTTAATATCTACTAAACCCTTGGACATAGTTTTTTCACACTTAGTAGAAAGGATGGATAAAGACAATATTTATGTGTAGTCCTTAGAGCATACGTTAATGCCAAATTGATTAAACGACAAAGCCCTTCCGTAAAATAATAGGTTGGTAAAGAATAATGCCAGTACATGTAAGAGATAAACTGAACAAAGTATAACAAAACAGCAACATTAGATAGTCCGAACAATACCAAATATATTTGGTTCTCAAACCACGACAAGCTAAAACTGTCTTATTATTGACATAAAACCAAAGCATATCTCAATTTATATTGCTGTCAATGTAATACTATGACAGCTCTAAATTTAAACTTAAAAGTAATGAAAACAAATGTTTTTACCTTTAAGCATTTTTACAACATACTGGATCCAATTTGCAGAAAGTAGTTCAATCAAGCTACATGTTATTTAGTTATATTATAGTTCGTTTCCATATATCAACTTATACTGACTTTCACATTAGGAGTAGCATTATTGTTAGTTTAACAGTATATATTCATCAAATACACTGTTTATACTTATATAATATATTTTATTGTATAGAATAGCCTATTGGAAAGGATTCAGATGTTTAAGTGTTTGCTTCCAAAGTTCCCATGTTTGAAACCCAGAGACGCCAAAACAAGTTACCACCTTTTTTATTGAAATTACGACTACTTAATAATATTGAAAACCTCATTGTTGTATTATTAAATACATGTAGTGGCATAATTCAAAAATACGAAAACCAAAGTCCTAATCAAATGTACATTGAATCTTACAGGTTCGAATTTATTACTGTGCTTATGATAAGAAATGACGACATCTAAATAATAGTAAATATAATCTTATATTTAATCTCACAGCTTCGTGACGATTGGTGAAATGAGGTTGTCTTTTATAACGCCGCTATTTCTCTTCAAACGGTTTAAAAATAGTAATATCGCGCAAGCGAATATTCATAGAAATTTCAATATGATCTGGATTGTCACATAAAGTGGCGCCACTTTATTGGTGGTCACGTAGTTGACGATTGAATTTGAATACTTGTCAGTGATACTTCATGATAGGAAAAAAAAACACTTTATAAACTTCGTGTTGTACAAATATACGTTCGATATAGACTTATATTCACTTAACACAGTATTGAATGGGTCTGAGCTTTTAAATGTGTATCTGTCGGCTCAAATTTTGGGTTAAATACGACAAAAAGCGGCGAATACTGCAATATGGAGATTTATGTTGGTGAATAACCCTAAACAGAAATTCAAAGTCGGGCTAGAAAAACTTCATCATATTGATGAGTATCCAAATGTGTTTTCCAAATTGTTTTAAATGTCACCCGTTGGTCTGTTTCGCAATCGGTAGAATTATCATGTTTGTTTAATATCTACTAAACCCTTGGACATAGTTTCTTCACACTTAGTAGAAAGGATGGATAAAGACAATATTTATTTGTAGTCCTTAGAGCATACGTTAATGCCAAATTGATTAAACGACAAAGCCCTTCCGTAAAATAATAGGTTGGTAAAGAATAATGCCAGTACATGTAAGAGATAAACTGAACAAAGTATAACAAAACAGCAACATAAGATAGTCCGAACAATACCAAATATATTTGGTTCTCAAACCACGACAAGCTAAAACTGTCTTATTATTGACATTAAACCAAAGCATATCTCAATTTATATTTCTGTCAATGTAATACTATGACAGCTCTAAATTTAAACTTAAAAGTAATGAAAACAAATGTTTTTACCTTTAAGCATTTTTACAACATACTGGATCCAATTTGCAGAAAGTATTTCAATCAAGCTACATGTTATTTAGTTATATTATAGTTCGTTTCCATATATCAACTTATACTGACTTTCACATTAGGAGTAGCATTATTGTTAGTTTAACAGTATATATTCATCAAATACACTGTTTATACTTAATTGCTTTCATTTTCATTTGATTAATTTATTAAAACTATTTTATAATTAATAAAAGGCAATATATTCTTATGCTACCTATAAAACAATACGTTCAATGTTTATACAATATTTGTGAGAAACTGCAAAATAAATTGTTTATATATTTGTTTTAATTAATTACAATTATAAACGATTTAAACATTTGAGATGCTTTTTATCTACGAAAACTGAACATGTAAATTAAAAAGAAAGACTTATTACCTTCAATAACGAGTGAATTCCAGACAATGCTAATGCACAATGTTTATTGAAACTGATCAAATGATGAACAGCCGCGAAATGGAAAATATTCACTTCCGATACCTGACTGGCTGACGAGTATGCCATAAATCTAGATGACACAATGGCTAGACTAATTGGATGATTTGTTTTGATATTATCTTGGGCAAGTTGTAAAAATCATTAATATTTTATTAAGAGTGCCTATTCATCGCAAATGTTGCTTCAAGTCCCTTCGCTATGGGTGTAATTAATGGAAATCGAAACGGAAGTCCCATGAGATTTGCAAAGTACGTCATCAAAGCTTAATAGGCATGTTATATCAATACGTTTATGTACGGGTAGAATTGTCTTGTACATAACTCATCTCGATTTTAACCAACTTTGTGCACAAGACGGCAGCACAAGTTTTAGAAAATAAAATAGATATTTCACTGTAATTCTTTTTTTTATACTTATATTAAATATATGAAAATGTAAATGCATATTTCATTATTTTATTACTGATTTCATAGCCCGATAACAATAAAAGTATTAGAATTGGTGCAATTTATGTTCTCCTTCAAGTTTTATATACAACAATTTCCTTTCATTATTTTGAACTATATAAATCNATATTTCACTGTAATTCTTTTTTTATAATTATATTAAATATAACATATCCCGAATAATTGTCATAAGAAAGAAATCAAACAATATGTATTTCGTGGAATTTTCAAAAACGAATATAAATCAAAATAAATACATTAAAGATGTTTAAATAGTTGTTTGTATTATATAAGTTTTAGTCAAATGGATAACTAACTAGTGAACAATAAGTCTATCTCAATGAAAATATACGATGTTATATATCTCACTATTTGAACATATAATATAAAAAACATCGGTCTACTAGTGCCAGTTAATTCTCCTGACGAGTGTACATGCGTGTAGAATATACAAAAACACGTGTTTGCAACAAATATATACCAAACACTCAGCAACACTATCAGCTATCTACAACAACACGCAAATAAATTGCAATTTCTCCACTTAACTTTAAAATAGCAATATTTATATTATTTATGACGTCATCGAATTTATATGCTCTATAATTAGTTTCTAATATGAATTGCGATGTTATAATGATAATGTTCATATATTTGTTCAGTATGTGTTTTGTGATTAATTAGTGCTAGGTGTGATGTTTGGCATGCCCTTCAATCGGATAAAACATTGACCGCTCCAACGAACCCAGCTTTAATCAATTAAGTGTAAAATGTTGTGTTGTATGTATTGTGCTGAATTGTATAGGCACATATGAAGGTGATATTCGGTATAACAGCATTGTTCACATCTCTACGCATGTAACTATGACTACTTGCAATGATTAAAGAATTTAATACACTATGGATTTCTTTTGAAAAAATGTGTATGTGATCTCTAAAACATAATTGTCAAAACGAACAAAACAACATGAAAATTGTGAAATACACATGTATTGTTACATGGAGTATTTTTATTAATATATTAAGGTAACAATTCAACCTGAACAAATTGGGTTTAATGAATATGCGTAAAGTGTCGTACAAGATCAGTCTGTGAACTCTAATCAGGACGAAACATCCCGCCTATACTTGATTTTCGTTTAGAAGAGACGAAACATTCCATAAAAGCGAAACGTGTCGTTTCCAATTAGCCTTTGAGGATTTAACAAAGCCCAGTTTTCATAAAACGCCGCTCATTTTGTTTAATAAATTTTGCAAAATATTCCACCTACAAAGGAAATTGCTATGTATCTAATTTATGTGGCTAGCTAACAAATAGTGAGTTCTGACTTTCAAGCCGAAATTTCCGGAAGAAATACAAACGAGTCAATCGATTTTCAATTCGGTCAGATGACCTGCTTTGAGTGTCTTTGTTTTTCCTTATTATGCCTGGCTATAGCATAATCTGACATCAACCAAAGCATTGCTGTTTCTGTATTTTCTAATATACTTATCAAACAATGGAGTTATAAATCAAGGTTTTACCATGATTTCTTCAATTTAAATTCAACACAATATACACACGAGTATTATGTTCACTGATTTAACAGTCGAAGTTGGTGACCACACATTTATTTTAAAATATTTTTTCAACTTAGATTCATTCAGGTCTTACACAAACGATGTGCAAAAAGCAAAAGTAAACAGAATGCATAATACGAATATCGTAATATATAGATAACACACTTTCAAAAGGTAGAAAACTGAGCTTAATTGCATGTGATTACTTATTATTCATAAAGGAATTGCATTGCGAGCATTATATTGTTAAATTTATTGTACACCATTTATGACATTTTGACACTACCCATTACTAATGCCATCACTTGCCACCCTTAATGCCAAATTGACTCAGCCTATCGAACGCGATTCTGTTATACCCACTTTCATTTTCACAATGAATATCAGTCTGAAAATTAGTCCACCAGCGTAGGCTGTTGAGAAGAAATAAACCGGTTAATGTTGCACGTGTTTTTACCAAAGGTGCCTCGTTTAATTTCTAAATGAAACTTATTTTAAATTTATGACTTTCCACATGCTTAACCTTAACATCGCTTCGTATCATAACCAGCCATGATTTAATTACACAAGACAGGTTAAATATTCTTTTAATTGACATAAACGAGCTTGTGATTGGAAGTGCGTACGGGTTAAATATAGCGCCAGCATCTGAAAAACTGTTGGGAAATTTAGCGGCTTACGAATGCTGGTTAGAAACACAACGTTCGAATCGTTCGAACGGTAACACAATACAACATTTAAACACACGTTACATTATAGTTTAGTTAAACTTTTCTAAAATCACGAATATAAGCTGAACGGCTATATGTTAAAAAAGATAAACATCAACATAGAACTGAAGTACACTGCTTTAACATCAGCAGAGGAGTATCTTTTCAATTACCATCGAAATGCCATTAAATACAGAAAGTGTCTTATTAACATCATGGGAACGATCAATGCTAAGCATACCGTGTTTGAACAGTTTTAAAGCGACATCAATCACGGAATACAAAGACACACCATTGTTATTTCCTTTACACAGACTCATAACACAAAAAAAAAATTAACAAAGAGTAAAGGGTGTCACTGGAGCCTATTTAGAGTTAGGTCAAGTAAATACAACACATAAATCCTTAGAAAGCATTCAAGCAGGAAAATTTTATGAAAAAATAGCAATTTGCATATTGAAAAAGAAGCCACAATATTTGCATGGTGTAATACCGCTGTAGCGTTATTCAATTGAACAAACACATCGATAAAGTTCCATTGATGTTTTTTTTGGTTTCTTTATTTAACAAACACTTTCCAATGTCCATTGATATCATAGTCAACAATATACTAGCCAAACCCAAAATGGGCTTCAAACGTGATGATAATAAATCTTGAAATTACATGTCTATTCGTGTAGTGCGCACTGACTTATATAAGAGACAGTTTTTTAAGTTAACGGCTACATGACTTGGACGTTCTTATTTTCCGTCCGACTGTGTCGACCTCAGGTAGCTAACTGAACTATAAAAAGTATTTGAATGATTCGTTGGGCGTCCCAAATTCGGGCAGCCCATGAAAATGTACCACGTAGAAATCATTCACACCAATCAAAAGGTGATAACATTAATTAACAATACATGCGAAGTCGACCGATAATTAATGTTTCGAACAGGTAATAGATGATATCCGTAAAGGAAATGACCCGCGATTTAAAGTACAATTATTAGCCAGTGGGTTACAGTAGTTTGAAGTTTTAACCTAAGGGCAGGGAAATATTATATGAAAGGAGTTCGCGACTGGCCATGTAAATATTTTAGCAAAGTTAAGAAATATTCGTTTGTACAATAATGTCTTTAGATTATGAATTTTAAGAAATAATTAAATATGTTTTCTTTAACATGTTTGTATATGCTTAACGTGACACAGCAAACAATAAAACCTATAAAACATAAGCGACAAGATCCTGAAAGGATACTGAGATCTGTTTATTAAAAATGTTTATATTTTCAAAATTAACATAAACGTTTAATAAACAGACCAGCATGTTTAAGCAATATTGATCATATAACCGTTATATTACGTTAAACCAATTATAAACATATTACGTTGGCGTGAAACAAGTAGAACAACCTGTGTGCGATCATATTTTATGACTAAGCACAGAAAAGCCTTTTAACGAAAACAAGTCGTAAACCTTGTGATCGATGCATTTTAATTTGAATGCACTGTTTTCTAATTTTAAGGAAAGTGTGAAGAAAACATACACCCAGTTTTTCATCGCTAGCTGGCAAAACATTTGTAATACGAATTCAACTCGATAAAAATACTGCAGGAACCAAGGGGCTGTGGTTCCCATTACGTTTAATTATTACAAATTGTATGCATATGCATATTTTTTTGTAACTACTCCATTATGTCGTCAATTTACATAAATATAATGAATGTTTAAAATAACACGTCTCTTTATACAATGATCTTCCTTTGATTTTTTTGGTAAGTTTATGTGTTAAGCAACCACTATGCTATCTGTTATGGTTTTTCTGAATGGTTGTTATGATTAAACAAGTAAATACAAAGGACAAAACAGTATCTATAATTATGTAATGTTATAATTTATGATGAAAATGATGCCGTCCATACTTTGTTACCAATGTGTTTTCGACTTTTCGAAGAGTCACATAATATAAATTATATACATTCAACCAAATTAAATCAATGGCTGCAATTTTTTATTAAAAAAAAGAATCACCTTATGTTTATTTTATATATAAATATATTCGCCTTTTTAATGAGCATGATGTAGTATTGAATACAGAAAAGACACACCGTGTATAAATTTCTGTAAATTATGACATGCCCATGCTGCTTTAATAATTATTGTATGTTTAATGTTTCATTTAATGTATGGTATGTAGTGTATGGAATTGTATAGGCCATTGATCAAATGCCTCTAGTAAAAGACTAGCGGAAAAGACAATTTATCCTGATTTATCAGCCAATCGTCAATCAACCTCAGGGCAATAAGTGCACAATTTATATGTTTAAAAGGGGGCGTACAAATACTGATAATAAATACGTAACCCATAATCTCATGTACCATTTACAATTCGTATAAGTATGAAGTGTGAATTGAGTATATATTACCTGAGTTAAATTGTAAGATTGATGCAATTTTACTTAATGTATATATTGATGTTGCAGGAATTTATTACCTGCTTTGAATTATTAGATGTTGTAAGTATAATGATTGCTTTGTTCAACACAATCCTCACACCAATTAAGATTCATCAATATGCCATCATCATTTTAAGTGTGTGCAGTCAATCGTCGGCTACTGGTGTTAGTAAATCGTAAGTTAAAAATGTACGCGTCTTTTTTAAATTCAGTATTCGACCATTTTAATTTATTTTATTCAAATAATTCTTACGTGACCTTATATCTCCCTTGATATCACAATCGTGAATTTTGAATGACAAACATGAAGAGCAATGGTCTGTAAATAGAAATAATGAGCGTGTAGTCGTTTTACATGCTAGGTCATCTAAAGCAGAATGAGCAGAATATGGTATTAAATAACATATACATATAATTGAAGTTTTTGTTTTATTTCTTAGCGTTATTTTCGTGTCACATAATATTACATTTAAAAAAAAAGGTTAGGTTTGTATTTAAATCAAATGCTTACCCACCATAACCATAAGATTTCCAAAACTGTCATTTACTCACATATTTCAATTCATAATACTATGCATAAACAATTTAAACATAAAACATTACACTAGCTTAAACATCACCAATGCACGCTTTTAGGCATTAACTTAGTTGAAAACAATATCAAGATAACAAGCTTCGTTCTGGGAAAACTGGGTTAAATGCATGCGCGTAAATTCCGAACTGACTTATCTATGACGACACTTACCGCTTTTATAGTATTATACTATTCGTCTTTCAAAGGAATTCTCTTATAAGCGAAAATCAAAAAAGTTAAAAAGAAAATGAAAATATTCCTAGGAGTAAGTGTCTGACAACACTTAAAAATGCATACTGTATCGACGTTTGGATATTCCTCTGTATGGCGGCACTTTCAATAATGACGTGCGCTAGTAAATACCACGTTGTTAAGTATATCATTCTTCAAGATATGTTTACAATGAATTTAAAACTAGTTCATATTTTTTATCTATTTTCCCAAAGATATAACTTTGACCACCAAGTACAAAGATTAATATATAATAGTCTGTAGATTGACTGTTCAACAGCAATCGGTATAATAATAGTTGTCAGTTGTCACCGAGAAAAAACAAAACGAAAACTCTGAATACATAATGCACGACTGAATGATCACATTTAGCTTGCGGACAAAACATTATCTACCGTATGTGTGTATATTGCGAAGTTTATGAGGTCCTTCTACGACAGAGGCTGCATTAATTATTTACCGTTTATCAGGTACACATGCATATGGACGTAAATAAAACAAAATCCTCATTTTTATTTTGTGTGAGGCACTATATATTCCCTTTTAATTTCCCGCAACGATATCTTTTTATACGACACACGAACACTAAAATAGTACATGAACATGTGTTGAATATATAGTCCCACAATAAAACACTTTGTATCTTGTTAAATCTATGTTATCAGACCACAGCTAGAGATTAAATTTTGGCTATTGCTATAAGGAACACTGATTTTGTATGGATTAACTTTATGTTACAAAATATTTTACGAAATATTCGTTGTATTTTGAGTGTTAATGGAGCTTTAACTAAAAGTTGTAAAAGACATCAAATCGGGTGATACTTTAATTTTGTTAACGATCTAAAACTAAAGCTTTATTAAACAATTTCCGTTCGATTTCCATTGAAATGGTGTCCATTGTTCCTTAGATATGTATCTTGGTCGGAATTGTGTCTATTGTCCTGTAGTAACAGCAATACCCTTAACCATTTTTTCACAAGGTAGGGAAATTAATATTATAATATAATTACCGTATAAGTCCTTTAATCGCAGGTTGAAATGTGAAAGTGATTAAAAGATACAAAATTGATATAAACAGTATACTCATTACCATGAATTTAATACTTTTTTCATTTGTATATTCACTTTCATGATAAACCTTGGAAGTTAGAAATCGCCCACTAGCGTATGCTGTTCAGAAAACGTTGATAACATTCTTGTTATATACGCATGCCAACAACGGTCGGTGCTTTTTTTTTTTCATTTATCTTATTTCGGATTTATGATGGTTTTACCTTGACATATTAAATCACAACTAGACTCGTTTGAATTGCACAACTCAAGTTAAGTGGACATTTAATTGACATAAACGATCTTGTGATAGAAATTACGTGCGGGTTAAGTATAGAGCAAGTATTAAAGACAACTATCTGGGAAATTCTGTGGTTTGTTTCTATACGGTGGAGACCATTATATTCGAATGGTTTGAATGGAGCATATCACAACATTAAAGAACACGTAACATTATAGTTCAGTTGAATTGCCTAGAAACCACGAAAATAAAACGCACTGTGAGAACAATAAACAATTTAAATATCAACATAGAAACTCTTGTTTAATCGTTTTGTATCAACAGAAAAGCAACTGATTACTTTTTTTATTGGAACGGTCAATGAAAAGTATTGCGAGTTTAAGCCGGTCATAAGAGCCTAAGGTATAGTTTTTATAACAAACACATCCCGACAGAAACTTTATATGCATTAATAAATCGTTAAAAGTTATGCAAGATTCCGTTACTTGCAAAAAACCAAAAATATTGCTATGGTGTTCGCCGAAAACAAAACAGCATCTTGGAATAATACAGTGAACATGAATATTAAAACTGTCTATATGTTTCCTCTAAAAATATAGCTTATATTAAAAAAAAAAGTTTATGCAAGATAAAATATAGAAATCTATAATCATTTTATTGCTTTGATATACTTATATTGACATGAACCTGGCGTATAACAAATAGAAAAGCATTCGTTTGAGTATCTGTCATGACAAAGCAAGAATAACCCTTAAAACGAAAAGTCGTAAAATTTTGTGATATGCGCGTTTCAATTTGTATGCAATTTTCCTAATTATAAAGATCATAAAGATTATAATATATAATATTTATATATATATGTTCTGTTTTGCATTTTAATTTACTTATTTTACTAAACTCAAGTAGGGAGAAGAACTTTATAAGACATTGTCTTTCGTTCTAATCCCATTCAAACATGTTAACTGTATAAATGTTGTATGTAATTCTGTGTAAAACAATGTGTATTGTTTGAAATAAATATGTTTAAACTAAACTCAAGTTTTTAATTTAGATGTCGTTCCATACAATGAGATTCTCAAATTGGTTAATTTGTTCAAGCAAGTCTGTTAAGGGAAGTAGTTTTATGCATACTTTATGTCTTTCTGACAGGTGGTTTTGATAACTCACTTAAATACCAAGGACAACAAATGTTTCGATAATGCCATTGTTTAATAATGCAAATAAGTATATAATTTAATCTAACAATGGCAAACTGAAACACCAAAAGAGAAACATCACGGATATCATCTATTGACTATGTATATGGAAATTTTAAAACGTCGCTTATTTAATGGATCGTTTTTCTTGTCACACAGTAATTTAAATCTATTGGATTTAGTTCGTTTAATATGTTTCATTTCAGTAAGATATCGGTGAGAACCCTTGTTTGAATAGTTTGTTAGTTTGTTATTGAAATGAGGCCGTCTAATCTATGTGTTACGGATGAGATCTTGACTTGGCTACGAGTCAAAGAATGAACATTATTGTCAAAATAATAGCGTGTGCTAGTAAAAAAAAACATTCAACGTTGTTTAAGTTGTGTTACAAAAAGATACCCCATGATATAACTTTGACCACCTAGTACAAAGATAAGCATTTAATATTCTGTAGTATGAACCTCCAACATCAATCAGTATATCATAATTTGCAGTTGTTCCCGAGGTGATACAAAGCGAAAACCCTGAATACATTAAGCACGAGTTAATGATTCCTTACAACGATCGTGTAAAATCAATAACCACATTAAGCCTGCGGGTTAAACATTATCTACCGTATGTGTGTGTATTTCGATGTTAATGATGTCCTCCCGCGTCTCAGGTATACGTGCCTATGCACCGAAATAATGCAAATGTAACGGTTCAGACATTTATTGCAAAAATCTGCCATGTTTTATGACCGTCATCCGGTTGTAAAAACACTTATGCAATGTACCAACGGATCAACGCAAAAAGTAAGAATTTTGATAAAATGCAACAGTCCTAGAAATAGGAGTCACTAAAAATGTAATATGAGGGGGAAATATGGGTGTCCGAAAAATAAGTGTTCAAAATATAATTATTTTGGCGAACGGGCTAACAAACAAAGTGTCCGGACAATTAGCGTGTCCGAGTTATAGTACGTGCGAGGTCAATTAGAGCGAGTTATAACCTATATTATATAGTTATAATCATAATATATGTCTGGGTTATTATTTTTGTCACGTGCATACATTTGAATACTTTTATTTTTTATAGCAATCCCACATGAAAGCACAACTTTACGAATGAGCATATAAACTAGATAGAATAGATAAATAGAGATAAACGGTCCGATGTTTCTTAACGCTAATTAGATAAAAGCTGCTTTAAAACTATGGCTAGTAAATATCAAGTAAAAACTTCCATGCAATGATGGTTAATTAAGTGACAGATGCAATAGTTTGTGTAAAATAACGTATACAAATAATTATTCTGGTTCTGTTATTGTTATAACATTTTAAAAAACATCTAAAATCTTTTTTAGGTTTGTAATTAAACTCATTGTTACCCACCATAAGTAATAAAATTTCCAGAACTGTCTGTCAATCACAAATTTTAATTCAATATGATAGCCATACACAATTTGAATATTACACTAGCTTAAACATCACAATTGCACACTTTTTTTGAATAGGCTATATCCAAACGATGATATATTGTACAATATTTCATCTTAATCTAGAGCAGTAAGCCACAACGGTGTAGTATCTGTGTCGTATCAAGCAAATGCTTCACAATTTGAAAACAGCAAAATATCTAGCCTTGGTAGGTAGGTCTAACTTGGTTACATTTTCATGGACATGAAGCATTTGTTAAAAAAAAGGCTCACTTAAAAGTAAACGCTGCAGCTTAATTGTATATTGATACAATTATGTATTTGCAAAAATGAAGATCATTTACGGGAAACGGAATCAATAATTTGTCCTTGATGAAAATAATAAATGTACTACTTTTTTTATTTTGAAGAATTAAACAATGACTCATGATCCGGCAACAGTATTACTTAATGGAAGGCAATATAAGTTGCGCGAAAACGCCAGTCATATAATCCATGTATAAAGCAATTAATAAGACAAACTCGTACATATAGGACATGCTGGTTTTTTATTGACTATCAACATAGTATTGATATTGAGTGTAAGTCTATTTTGACAAGGTAAATTTGTTTTTGATGTATAAACGAGTTTAAGACGATTACTAGTTTATCCAAAATTGACCATTTCTGACTGTGTACATATAATTAAAATGTCAGGTTTGCAATGTTTAAGGAAGCGATTCTCATGCAGCGAGCGTAAAGAACGTCACCATGTTGAACATCACACACATTTATAACGAGCTCCTGTGCATGAAATAGTGTAATCGATAATCACGTTATATCCGAGTATGATTAAGTGGGACAACTGCAGATTGAAAAGTAAGAATTGTTATCAACTATGTGAAAGCGTCTAGATGATTTTATAATCCGACTATTACTAACAGTAACGCAATTAAAAAGTGCTATGTCTTTGTTGTTTAAAATATGGATAGGTGTGGTTCATTAATTGCATCATATAAAGACACACACACCAAAGCTGGAATTGTTGGGCTGAATTTAAGGAACTTATTTGAGCCTCGTTCTGGAAAAAAAACTGAGCTTTATGCATGTGCGTAAATTGTCATCCCATAATAGCTTGTGCAGTTCGCACATGCTAATCCGGGACATCACTTACCGTCTACATTGGATAAATGTTTAGAAGAGGCCTCCTTTAAACGAAAAATTCAAAAAACGCGGAAAGTGTTATCCCAGATAAGCCTGTGCGGACTGCACAGGCTAGTCTGGGACGACACTTTACGCACATTAATTAAGCCCCATTTTCTCAGAGCGCGGATCATTTTATGACCGGATAGAATCAACAAAAACGACAAACTATGTATAAGACAAGCAGGGTGCAGTCCAATATCCAGAAATATTTTTGTTGCTTTGGGGTTAAAACATTTTTGTACACGTATATAATTAGTTGTTACTTTGAGCAGTTATCATAAAACATAGTGATGTAACAGTTTAGAGCATGTTCATAAGTGAAAAATGCACTGAACATCTCATCCAAATAAAGCTTCTACATCACACCAACATCTTGCCGACAAGTGTTTGAAACAGTTTTAGTCAAACTATATATTATACCTTTATATAAAAGGGCAATACATTAGTCAAACTCGGACAAAATTATTTTCTGTTATAACAACTACACTTTAAAGTTATTTAAAAAATAAGAACAAATGTGCTGACTGTTTTGTTGTTATGAAGAATAATGTGAAACTACAAAACAGGTCGAACACAGGTTGAAGTTATTGTGGGTGTTCTCTTTACTGGCATACCTAACAATAATTAACATACATGTGCTTATGAGAGCCAATTATCAATTGCTTAACATGGAAACTAGTGAAAACGCAATAACAATGGTGATAGCATAGCTATGCAATGATGACTGGTGACAGACAAGGTAAAATCTATTCCAAAAGTCCAATATCCAATACAGATGTTTATTGGAATAGCCTTAAAATGAATTGCAGGCTACAGAACAAACATAACGACTCGCAAATAACCATTTGTCTATACGAAACAAGACAATACATACACTATGACATCATGCCTCGGAAAGGTACAGTTATGGTGCTCTGGTAATCCTTACAACACTTAAGTATTTAAACTGGAATTAAATTAAAGCGTATTTTCTTTCATTATATGTGTATTGCAGTTTATTTGAATTGTGATGCTACGAGGTTTATTTTTTATTTACACTTCAATGTTTGTTTAATGTTTTTCTGTGCCAAGTGTGAGGTTTGGCGTCCTAACACAGGTTTTGAACTCACAAATGCTAAGCTTTGCATTAACCGTTCCAAGGCATTGATTTGT
The DNA here is from genome assembly GCA_007657795.1 of Dreissena rostriformis. Lineage (NCBI taxonomy): Eukaryota > Metazoa > Mollusca > Bivalvia > Myida > Dreissenidae > Dreissena > Dreissena rostriformis. The sequence goes on along the minus strand of VMBQ01006642.1, from coordinate 14,119 downwards.
ATGTATTGGTGTTTGTTTTTGTCCTGTGTTTTTCCTGCGTATAAATGTATGTCAATTGGTCACTTGCCTTAAATACGGGACCTTTAGTAATGATACAAATGTTCTCCTGCTGATGCAACTGTAGTTTCAGTTTGTTTATATTATAGGTGAATTTTTAAAAAATGATTGAAGCTGGGGTCGCCGCTTTCAACGGTCTATGAAAGGAATCTGAGCTTTTCATCGGTTGATGGGTAGCTTCATGTCGATTTAAATACTCAATTGTTGTCCATGTTATCGCAGACTGTGTGAATCCAATCCATTGTTGACTCGTTCAGTATTGATCCAAACATTTTCACAGTATACCGCACATTGGACGAAATTCTTGGAGCACTGTTCGAGACAGGCGCCTTTTACGTTCTCAAAGAACGAGTACTTTGCAGTACACTTCTCGTCACACAGCTGTACCTGCTCCAGGATCTTGCTGCATTGGCATCCGAACATCCCGCTGTAATATATAGGGGAAACTTTGCAGTCAGTCAAACGGCTTTTAGCAATACGTATATAGGATATTTGTTGTTTTCGCCGCAGGAGTGATCAGAGAAAAAAAATTCTCGAGTGGCGAGGATGGTTCCTACCTAAGAGTTCAAAGGCCCAATAACGCGCAGGCCCGATATCTCGAAAACCCGATATTCCCAAGACCCGAAAGTCCGAGAATTGTATTTTTATTGTAAATATGGAAACATAATACCTGTTATATTAATCATAAGTTGAAGTTATGCCACACACAAAATACTTTTCGAGTAAACCCTTTTTTTCATAAACGTGTAAATCATACTCTTAGAATCGGTCAATTACAGATTAGGTTTTGGACATTGGATAAGACATTTAAAATTATTTATGTGAAGATAGGCGATTGCTTATACCTAGGAGTGAAGGGGGACTTGTCGAACGAATGGAACGCCATGGCGTTGAACGTTGCCATAGCTACTACACACACCAACGCGACGACCACTGCAGTCTTCAGCATCTGAAATAAGCACAAACATTAGTCACATATTCTCTTTATACCGTTTTTTGAGTATTTTTGGCATTACATCAAAAACAAATAAAGGAAACTCGTCGCCATTTACATGTTGTGAAATTAATACCATGTTCTGTATCATGAACACCACTGATAAGTTCAAATCAATTGTTGTTCAATGCAGAAACCTCAATAATAACCATGTGATATTTATTAAATTACTTTCACACCAAAGATTACTGGATAATATATATATTATTGTCCTCAACATTATATACGTGTTAAAATTCTTAAACGTTCATTTTATACGATATTTACATCACAGAAATGTAATGAATTAAAAACACGTGCTGGAACAATTTGAGTTTATCGTAAAACGAGTGAACACACTAGACTCTCATTTTAACCGGTTTCAATCAGTTTTCAATTATAGAAAGCTGCTTAAAGTGATGCCAAACAATATCAATGAGATTTCCCCGTGTATCACTCACTTTGATGGGATAACTTTTGTAATTTAAGCAGACGTCGAAGTATTATGAAAAACAAACGTAGAAAAGTATTGTATTCCATCCCCTCTCAATTAGCACATATAATATATGTTTTAATATACAATTGTTTTCCTTACTCAATGTTCGACAACTCCCCACCACGCATTTATACTTCTTACATATAATTACTTGTCTTGACCTTACACAATCATTATTTTCAGGGAAGTGATAGTCCGAAACGGCGAACATCGAAAACATTTGTCCAGAAGAACCACATTTTTACGGAAAAATTGCATCACTAAAAATACTTAATGGCAGTGAAACTGTACATGCATTACAAAAAACTACAATTTCATAAAGGCAAGCTATTTTTGTTTATTAAAATCTTTATTTTATATCGTCAATATGTTAATCATGTATTTTTATAGTGACACTATATCTAACCCATTAAACATAAATGTGACTTTTTCACACATTGAAAAATGCAATTTTTAAAGTGCCTTTCATTTAAAAAAAATATATATATAGATTGCATTCATGACTAAGACTAAGAAAACACGTTTGATTCGTTGAATAATAAATAATCAATTGACATAGATAAAATAATAAGGCGTTTGTAACCCCAAGATTATGGAAAATACGTGTATTACTAACATAACGTTTATTTCGTGTATAAAGGAATTCAGTCGATTAAGTGTTTGCTTCCAAAGTTCCCAGGCATGAAACACGGTGATGGCTAAAAACGTATTCAACTTTTTTTCTTGACATTTAAATTATTTGAGAATATTATAAATGGCATAATTTTGTTACTTAATGCATGTATAGGTATTATTAAAATCTACGTAAACATAAGCTGTTATTAAATATATTTTAAAACTCACGGTTTCGAATGTTTCACCAAGCGTCTGATTTGAAAGGACAAACATTTAATTATAATCTTATATTAATCTAAGCTTTACAACTTTGTGATGCTTGGGGAAAATAGGATATCTTTAATTATGCCGCTATTACACATCAAACGGTTTAAAAATATTTATAGCGTGCAAGCGAGAATTGTTAGAAATTGCAATATGATCCGGATTGTCACATTAAGTCGCACCACTTTATTGCTGGTCACGTGGTTAATGATGGCATTTGAAAACTTGTCAGTGATACTTCCTGATAGAAAAAAGCACTAATAATTATTTTATAAACTCCGTGTTGTAAAAATATACGTTCGATGTAGACTTACATTCACTTATACACAGTATTGAATAGGTTTTAGCTTTCAAATGTGTATCTGTCGGCTCAATGTTTGGGTTATATACGACAAAAAGCGGCGTAATACAATATGGAGATTTCTGCTGGTGAATAACCCTTAACAGACATTCAACGTGGGGCAAGAAATACTTCATCATATTAATTTTTATCCATTCGATTTGTTTTCCCAAATTCTTTTCAATTGCGCAAGGGTCGGTTTGCAGTCGGTAAATCAATCATGTTTCTTGTAATTACTACTGAACCCTTGGGCATAATTTCTTCAAACTTGGTAGATAGAATTTATAAAGACAATATAATGGTGTAGTCCTTAGAGCATCAGTTAATGTCAAAAAGATTAAACGAAAAAGCTCTATCCGTAAAATCATAGGTTGGTAAAGCATGATGTGGGTAAAGGCTAGGGATAAACTCACGAAAGAATAAAAACCAAACATTATATAGTCCGAACAATAACAAATATATATTTGGTTCTTTAACCACGACAAGGTCTTATTATTGACATGCAACAACAAAATGCTCAAGGAAATGTTACTTACCTAAAGTCTCATAATATGACAGCTCTAAATCTTTAAGTATAAATAATGTATATATTATAAGTTTTCACCATTACTGAACCCAAAAGGCTGACAGCATTTGAAACATGATGCACGTTGGTTAGTTATATTATAGTTTGTTCTCATAATAGCAATGTACATTCACTTGTTTAACATTAGGAGACGACTTATTTATATTTAAACAGTAAATATCAATCAACTGCAATGTTCACAACTTAATGTATTTCATTATTGAGTAAATTCTTGGACTCAGAGCCGAATTTTTTTACCTTGGAATTTTCGAAGATATCACATCTTCTTCATCAGCTGATCACTGGCTAACTGACGTCACAGTCACATGACCGGTGAAGGGTCACGTGACATGAGGAGACTGTCATAAACCCGGGGTAACTCGAGTCCCTCGTCCCTGTTAAGTGATGGCCGCCGCTGTTTAATCTCAATTGCTTCTTTCACCTTGCGTTTCCATAGATGTTCTTCGGAGGTGAGTACTCTGGTTTTGTTAGGGTCGATCTTGTGACCTGTTTGTTTACAATGTTCATATATAGCAGAAGAAGTTCGTGTAAGGTGTTCTTTCAATCTAGTGTCTAATTGTCTCGCTGTTTCACCTACATAGTCATTTTTACAGTCCTCACATTGGACATGATAGATCACACCACATTTCTTCATTTTGTCTGTTTTGTCTTTAACTTTGGTGAGGTTCTGTCTGATGGAATTGAAAGGTTTGTGGAAGATGTTGGCTCCATGTTTTTTGAATACTCTAGCCAATACTTCTGAGGTGCCCCTGATATAAGGTATGCCTGCAGTCGGTCTCTTTTGTGTTCCCTTATCTTTGTCTACTGCTTTCTCTTTCTTTTTGGGTAGTCTGAATATCCAATCCGGGTATCCGTTGGTTCTTAAAGCGGATTTCACATGTTCGATTTCATCTTTCTGGTCTTTTTCTTTTGTTATTAGGGTTTTGGCTCTGTGGAGTAGGGTACGTACAACTGATCGTTTGTGTTCAAGGTGGTGGTTGGACTGAAAGTTCAGATACTGGTCGGTGTGCGTCGGTTTCCTGTAAACCGTGGTTTTCGTCGACCCATCGTCCGCCACGTGAACACATGTGTCCAGGAACGGAATACGGCCTTCTTCCTCCTGCTCTGAAGTGAACTTGATATGTTTGTCTATTGAGTTGATGTGGTCCGTGAATTCTTGGATATTGTATTCGTGGATTTTAGTCATGGTATCATCCACGTACCTCAGCCAGAGGGACGGTGGATTCCTTGCAGTTTCCAATGCCTGCTTCTCAAAGAACTCCATATATAAGTTCGCGACAATCGGCGATACGGGAGAACCCATGGCTGCACCTTGCTTCTGTTGGAAGAATTGTTCATTGTATATGTATGTGCTACTAAGGCAGAGGTCTAACAACTCAGTCACTGGTTCAACACTGAGTTCAGATCGTTCGTTGAGTTTGGTGTCTCCAGCCAATATGTTCTTGATCACTGTGAGTGCTTTAGGTACTGGAATTGAAGTGAAAAGTGCTGAGACATCATAGGATACCAATTTTGTGCCTGAGGGTACCTCAATATCCTTGATCTTCTGAACGAAATCCACCGAGTTAACTATGTGGTGTTCCGTTTTACCCGCCAAGGGGCCAATGACCGAAGCAAGAATTTACTCAATAATGCATCAACCAGAGCAGATAAACCTCCACGAGCGTAATGTATTTCAATTTTCATTTGATTAATTAAAGAAAATATTTGAATGTAGTCCTCACGTGTTTGTGGTCGAAAAAGAATGATGTTTTTCAATGATTAAAATAATAACAAAATAAAAAATTAAATCCAGTAGTCTTATGATTTATATAAAACAATACATTTCATGTTTATAATTTTTCGTTGTAAAAAAAAACCTATAAAATATGTATTATAGATGTATTTTTAATAAGTTCAGTTTAATACTATTTGAACTGTTGAGAGGCATTGTGCATCTACTAAATCTGCACATGTAAAGTTACAAGAAAAACAGATTACTTTCAATAACGAGTGAATTCCAGGCAGTGCTTATGTACAAAGTTAATTGATACTGATCGAATGATGAACACGAAATGTAAAATATTCACTTCCGATACCTGACTGGCTGACGAGTATTCCATAAATCAAGATCACACAATGGCTGAAATAATCGGATGTTTGGCTTTGATGATATCTTGGGCGAGTTGTAAAAATCATTAATATTTCATTGGACTGCACAGGCTTATCTGGGATGACACTTTACGCACAAGCATTTTGCCAGTTTTCTCAGAACACGCCACATATACGTAACAAACAATTGAGTTAACCATCTAGATTTAATGATGATTTGTTTAATATAAATTCAACCAAACATACATACGATTATTATATGTTCTGATTTTAAAGTAGACGTAGATGATAACACATTTATTGGAAAATATTTTGAACTTAGATCCATTTACGTCGCACAAATTGTGTTCAAATAACAAGACAACTTAATGCAATCTACGAATATCATAAAAGACAATACACTTTCAAAAGCTAGCGAAATGCGTTTAATTGCATGTGCGTACTTATTATTCATTAAGGATTTGCATTGCGAGCATTATATAGTTTAATTAAATGTACACCATTTATAACATTAAAACACAACCCATTCCAAATGCCATCACGTGCCAACCCTAATACCAAATGCCTTTGATTGACTCAGCCTATATACGCATCGAACGCGATTCTGTAATACCCACTTTCATTTTCACATTGAATAAAAGTCTTAGAATTAGTCGTCCACCAGTGGAGGAAAATAAAACGGTAAATGTTGAACGTGTTTTTTTCTTCTTACCAAAGGTGCATCGTTTGATTTTAGAATGAAACGTATTTTAAATGCACGACTTTCCACATGCTTACTCCTGAAAATTAACATAGTTGCGTATCCTATCCAGGCATGATCTAATTACAAAACACAAGTTTAATGACCTTTTAATTGACCTTAACGAGCTTATGATTGGAAGTGCGTGAGGTTTAAATAAAAAGACAATAAAGTTAAATAAAGCGCCAGCATCTAAGAAAACGTTCTGGGAAATTAAACGACTTGCGAATAATGGATAGAAACAAAGCGTTTGAATGGTTTGAAGGGCAACAAATTACAACTTTATAACATAAGGTACATTATATTTGAGTCACACTGCACTAAAATCACGAAAATAAGCTGTACGGTTATATAATACAGAACATAAATATCAACATAGAACTGAAGTACACTGCTTTAACATCAGCAGAGGAGAATCTTTTTAATTACCATCGAAATGCCATTAAATACAGAAAGTGTCTTATTAACATCATGGGAACGATCAATGCCATTATATACAGAAAGTGTCTTATTTACATCATGAGAACGATCGATGTCATTAAATACAGAAAGTGTCTTATTAACATCATGGGAACGATCAATGCCATTAAATACAGCAAGTGTCTTATTAACATCATGGGAACGATCAATGCCATTAAATACAGAAAGTGTCTTATTAACATCATGGGAACGATCAATGCCATTAAATACAGAAAGTGTCTTATTAACATCATGGGAACGATCAATGCCATTAAATACAGAAAGTGTCTTATTAACATCATGGGAACGATCAATGCCATTAAATACAGAAAGTGTCTTATTAACATCATGGGAACGATCAATGCCATTAAATACAGAAAGTGTCTTATTAACATCATGGGAACGATCAATGCCATTAAATACAGAAAGTGTCTTATTAACATCATGGGAACGATCAATGCCATTAAATACAGAAAGTGTCTTATTAACATCATGGGAACGATCAATGCCATTAAATACAGAAAGTGTCTTATTAACATCATGGGAACGATCAATGCCATTAAATACAGAAAGTGTCTTATTAACATCATGGGAACGATCAATGCCATTAAATACAGAAAGTGTCTTATTAACATCATGGGAACGATCAATGCCATTAAATACAGAAAGTGTCTTATTAACATCATGGGAACGATCAATGCCATTAAATACAGAAAGTGTCTTATTAACATCATGGGAACGATCAATGCCATTAAATACAGAAAGTGTCTTATTAACATCATGGGAACGATCAATGCCATTAAATACAGAAAGTGTCTTATTAACATCATGGGAACGATCAATGCCATTAAATACAGAAAGTGTCTTATTAACATCATGGGAACGATCAATGCCATTAAATACAGAAAGTGTCTTATTAACATCATGGGAACGATCAATGCCATTAAATACAGAAAGTGTCTTATTAACATCATGGGAACGATCAATGCCATTAAATACAGAAAGTGTCTTATTAACATCATGGGAACGATCAATGCCATTAAATACAGAAAGTGTCTTATTAACATCATGGGAACGAGAAATGCCATTAAATACAGAAAGTGTCTTATTAACATCATGGGAACGATTAATGCCATTAAATACAGAAAGTGTCATATTAACATCATGGGAACGATCAATGCCATTAAATACAGAAAGTGTCTTATTAGCATCATGGGAACGATCTATGCCATTAAATACAGAAAGTGTCTTATTAACTTCATGGGAACGATCGATGCCATTAAATACAGAAAGTGTCATATAAACATCATGGAAACGAGAAATGCCATTAAATACAGAAAGTGTCTTATAATCATCATGGGCTCGATGCCATTAAATACAGAAAGTGTCTTATTAACATCATGGGAACGATCAATGCCATTAAATACAGAAAGTGTCTTATTTACATTATGGGGACGATCGATGCCATTAAATACAGGCGGACTGCACAGGCTAATCTGGGATGACACTTTACGCACAAGCATTTTGCCCAGTTTTGTCAGAACACGCTACATATACTTAATATCAAGACCGCATTCGGCTTGCATTTGACATGCGTGAGGTCAAGGTAAAGGTCAATGTTGCGTAAATAGAAACTCTGATTCCGCTTAGAAACGGAGACACTTAATTGAGGAATTTCCATGCGACTACGTACATACATCGATTCGCCCCATCAAAATCTAATTTAAGATTGCAGGATCACTGTTGATTAATATAGATCAATCGTTCCGCTCAATAACTCAATCACAAAATAAGCTAAAGTATTACAGCTACGTACACACATTTATCCAAATCTAACAAGTGATTTTATATGGGGTGTGGGGGACGTCAAGGTCAAGGTCATTGTAAGTAGTTCTTGACGATTTTTCTATACTCAATAATTTGAAAACAAATTTAGCAATCGTAATTAATTTACATAATTGTGTTACTGAATATAGAAAAATAGTTTCGGTGTGATATCTAAAAAGCGATTAAGCTATGCTGATGCAAACACAGTGTACAACAACTTCATTTTTGTTTTCACATTAGGCACATATGGTCAAGGTAATCAAATTACTTACCTCCTATACAAACGGTTTGGTTTAAACATGAAAAGCCATAAACGTTGATCGCTGTCCTCCGAAATGTCTTGACATATATGAGCGTTCAGTTTAAAACACAGATCTTCAATTAGGTATTTAGTTGTTATGAAAAGGAACCTATTAAAACAATGTTCGAGCATGTACTTACATATTCAGGAATTTGTGGATACCTTCATGCGACTTAAACTTTATTTAATAAAAAAAAAGCACGTTACTATTAGTATACACCTTAAAGCTTCAACAAATTGCATTATTTTGGTTTCAAAACAAAATGTTAATTTTAAATAAGTGTTAAACAATTGATTATCACAAACATCATTCTATATCGTTGTTATCAAAACATTTTCTCAAAGGTAAATATGTAAACATGAATGCAAATCATAAACTTAACGGTTCGTACAATTGCTCCAATTGAAAAAAAAAATTATTCTATGAAACTTTATTGGATTATACATAATAATACCATCTCTATGTTTTAGAATTAAGGCTTCTTCCTGGCAATGCATGGTAAAGATCTGAATATGAAAGACGAGATGTAGTGAATACTTGTTTTGTTTCATGTTATCACGACACACAAAGTTACAGATCTATCTTTCTGTTTAGCCACCGACAAATGCAAAGTTAAACAGTAGTTTACTTGAAAAATGTTCTTTTGCATTGCAGTTTGATTTGAAATGTTGTGTTATGGTGCTGTTTTATTTACTTTTTTAAATAAATCTGTCTAAGTGTGAAGATTTGGCGCCATAGGACCGGTTTAAATCCCCACCGATTTTCATTCTGTTGACCTTCCGAAGTGGTTACCTCATGTTAATTGATTTGCGTGTGTGATGTTCATTTGTCCTTTGTGTAAATGTCGGGTAAATGGTCGCAGTCCTTAAACATACGACCGCATAGGGACGATAGTGTTTGTATCCATCTATAGCAACTTGAGTGTCACTTTGGTTACTTTGGTTATATTTAACATAATACCTGCATAACAGCCCAGCCGGGCAAACAATCAATAACACCATAATAATGACATGATCACAATTTATGTATTCATATACTGGGAATTGAATGCCTCAAGCCATGAACTCTTATTCAATACTTCGGCATAGGATAATCGTCCTTAACAACACTTAAGCAAACAGCGTAGACCCTGATGAGACGCCGCATTATGCGGCGTCTCATCTGGGTCTACGCTGTTTCCTCTGAGAATATGTTATAATATGAACATTATTATCTATTTCAGACATGCATATGTCACGCTCTACGTTTGAAAACGATTAATATCAAAATAATATACACTGCTGTGGCAATTAACTGTAGATACATCAACTAAAGCATAATTATAAAACAGATTATCCATGTTAACAAACGTTACTAGACTATCGATTTAAATACAACTTTTGCATTATGATCAGTAAGATCTCCACGAGCATCTATTTCTGCCATGTTGAATATAAATTCTAACAAGTTTTTTGGACAATTGCTTACATACACTGATTGTGAGTTTTTTTTTTAATTGGGGTTAATGTTATCGCAGACCAAGCGAAGCCATGCCATTGTTGTCTGGTTCATCTTTTATGCAAACATTCTAACAGAAAATCGCACATTTGACGAAGTCTTTGGAGCACTGTTCGAAACAGGCGCCTTTAACGTTCTCAAAGAACGAGTACTTTGCAGTACACTTCTCGTCACACAGCTGTACCTGCTCCAGGATCTTGCTGCACTGGCATCCGAACATCCCGCTGTAATATATAGGGGAAAATAGTCCATGTTTAAACGGCTTTTAGTAATACAAATTGAGGATATGTGTTGGTTTATATAGATTGAATGTTTTAATTCTCGAGTGATCAGATGATTCACGAGTGGCGACGCCGTTATAAACCCCCTTTTTCGAAAGCCCGTTATTCCAAAGGTCCAATTTTCCAAGGCTCGTTTTTCCTGTTATTTTTGGTGTTATTTAGGGAAAAACATATTTTCGTACCATTTAAATTATGAGTTGAAGACGATGCTACACACTGTATTAACGCATACCCTCTATGTGCTGCCTATGTATGCAAACATAACCGCTGAAAGTTATTTGTTTTACTGATATGCACTGCAGGGCGTATTTCAATTTTTTATATAACATACAGTTTGTTTTTGGAACATCATACACCAGACGGTGATTTCTATTTAATTAATTTGCAAGAATTCTTTATATAAGAAGACAAGCATCGTTTATATACAAAGTATATAAATAAAATTCTGAGATTTATTAACTCTTTATTGATAGATCTTTCTTAAAAATGCTTCGTACCAACTTTTATGTAAGTCAATTGACCTCCAACTTGATAAATGGACGCGGTATTAAATTTATTTAAAACTTTGAAATCGACAACTATTTAATGTGTATAAATGTGAACAATGATTAAATCCATTAAATTAAAGGAGTGTTTCTGGGCTCGATTTACTTTTAGTCTGTCCCTTTCTTTACGGTCAATTGACATAGAAAGCGAGTAAGGATACAAACACATTCTTACAATTATAAGCATACCATTTAATAAAATTGCTCTTAATATTTTATTGAGTAGTACACAGAAAAAATACCTTACAATGTATTTTCCTTGAAGGAGACCATGTATTCTCTAAGCTTGTATTTGTTTTCAAATGTATCTGGTCTTAATTAGTGTTCTTTTTTCAGTCATTTATACGCAAAGTTTTTTATTTTAAATGAAACTGTCGTCTTAATAATACTACTTTTAAAAGTCGTAAAAGAAGGTTTAAATTAAAAATACTAATGAAAAAACGAGTATAAGAAGCAGATCTTTTTGGACGCATTATTTATTTACAATAACTTACCCAATATTACTTCAAATTGAGAAAGATTTTTTCATGACAATCTTCGTATTGCTGAAATACTTTTCGAGTATACCATTATTCCTTTTCCATAAACGTGTAAATCATATTCTAAAAAACGGTTTTTGACAGATTAGGTTTTGGACATTGGATTAGACCTTCATATTTAAAGTATGTGAAAAGACAGGCTATTGCTCATACCTACGAGGTAAGGGGGAATTGTCGAACAATGGGAACGCCATGGCGTTGAACCTTGTCATTGCTACTACACACACCAAAGCGACGAACACTGCAGTCTTCGTCATCTGAAATAAGCACATACATGTGACACATATTTTCTTCTTTCGGTTTATTTAATTTTGTAGTACATATGACAAAACCTGCATACACGAACAACATATATATTTTAACGATGGCATTGAAAAAAATGTTATTTTTTTTAATAAAACTGTTATTTCGTCTTATTGGCTTTACGTGTCAAATAAAATAAAGGAAACCTGTCGTCATTTACATGTTGTTAAATGTACCTTGTTCTGTATCATGTACTTGTATCAAGAACACCACTGAGTGTAAATCATGTGTCGCTCAATGCAGACACGTCAATAATAACCATGTGCTATGTATTTAATAATGTCACACAAAAGATAACTGGATAATAAATAGTATTGTCCTCAACTTTGTATACGTGCTAAAATTCATTAACTTTCATTTTATACGATATTTATTTACATCACAGAAATGTAATGAATTAAAAACACTTGCTGGAACAATTTGAGTTTATCGTAAAACGAGCGAACACGCTCAACTCTCATTTTAACCGGTTTCAATCAGTTTAAATTTATAGTAAGCTGCTTAAAGTGATGTCAAACAATATCAATGAGATAATTCCGTGTATCACTCACTTTGAGACATTGTAGTATAAACTAAAAAGAAAATAGTTGTTTCATTCTGGTGTAACGTTATTATCATCACTTGAAATGAAAACACACGTAGCAAAGTATTTTATTCCATCCCCTCTCAATAAGCCTAAATAATAGATTGTGTAATATTCATTTGTTATGATAACTCGATTTTTGTCAACCTTTCCCCACCCCCCCCCCC
>VMBQ01006641.1:6133-48326 GCA_007657795.1 Dreissena rostriformis | reverse complement strand
AAAACAAAGTACAACAGAAAAAAAGTACAAAACTTGAAACTTAACAATATGTTTTTTACCATGTTAATATTGAAGACAAGAACCCAATTCCCAATTCAAATCGAATAGCATACAATGACTAAGAACCTATACGAGGTGTGCACCGTTTGTATTTTTTCACGTCATATGTGTGCACATTACCAATTATTGCAACAAAGTGAGTTCAAACACTTTGACTGATTTAAAATCTTTAATTTCAATACCTTTCATATCACAGAAAACACAATATTATGACCTAAAACAAGTGCAAACAAGTTAAATATATACGTCATAGCAGTATGTTATTAGAGTAATTGATACTGATCAACTGAAAATGTATATATCACAGCGAGAGCTATTGTAACCGCTTTGTGTCCATCGTGCGGCTTCCGTTGTCAGATGTCAAAAGACATTTGTCGGTAAACATTTGTAGATTCCGAACTACATATCCCCCTGAACCGTTGAGAGGATTTTAGCGATTCTTCTCAGGAATTATCCATGAATGATCCTCTTTCACAATTGTTCACGAGCTTAAAACATTAAACTTAATACTAGCTTTTTCTTTAATTTGACCTAGTTTTTGACCCGACGTGACCTAGTTCCGAACTAGGTCGAGAAAAACATACTGACACATTTTATTGAAAATTGGGCAATAAATGTTGCCTCTATAGTATTCATGAGGTTAACAACTACGATGGACAACGCGCAACGAGCGACGGACAAAAGGTGATCACAAAATTCACCAAGTGCTCAGGTTCTCTAAAACCTGACTTGTTTAGGGTGTTCACCTTATTAAATATCTGGTATATAATCATTTTGTAGATATACATACCTCAATATACATTACAAGTGATCACTAACACTTAAAATTTCTTACACGCGTCACCTTTTAGACAGGATTATAAATAATGACATTAACATTTTCTGATTGCCTTAAGTTACCTCAATATCCCACTTGTCTCACCACTATAAATCATATCATTGCAAATTAACCGTCGTAAATTTTAATTAATTACTTGTAATTAATAAGTGCCTGAACAATCTCAACATGGGACAACATGGCAATATGCGCGGTTACGCCCTATTACGGCACAGGGTTTGCAGTATCATAAATTGGCTTAATAAGATACTGAGAATTCGAGAAGAAACAAACTATCCAATATAAGTAATATATTTGTAATCAAAGGAAAGTGATTAACTGAATAATCAGTGAAGCGGAACAATCAAGCAATATGAACATGTTTAACCTATAAGGATGTCGTTATAAAAAGATTTTATAAAAACATGATCATTAGTGTCTGAGATATCACGCGGAAATTAATGATTTCTCAAAGTGAAATTACTCCCTGAAAATCACTTTCGAAGAATGATAACAACAAGTGCGCATGATAAACCGTAAAGATACAGCATATACATTATTATCAGATTATGACTAGTATGGGAAATTCCTTACGCGAAAACAAAAACAAACTCATTAGAAACTGCCATATCATTATTCAAAGGGCAATAACTCGTAAACTATTCGTTGATGTGGAATGACAAGATAATATGCTCATATCCACAGAAATACGTTTGATAACGTTTCAGAATTAATGGAAGGGACGTATCTCTGTAAAAAGTGATTGGAGAGGAAAGACCGAACAATATGCGTTTGTTAACAGTATAAGTAAACTTATATCTGAGATTTCGCGTAAAAACGGAGTGTGTGACGAACGAAACAAACGGATATCGAACAGGCTGGAATAAATTACAAGGGAAATTTGTTTCACACATCAATCAGCTCAATTATGTCTATTTTGAATATTATAGCAAAATAATTTGTTAATTCATACATTTAAGCGATGTTAACTGTAATTTTTGCAACGACTTCTCCCCATGTCATATAACGAAAAAACTAATATAAAATCAGTATCATTAATTCCTCATTATACATATACACTTAAAACTGAGCTCGAGAATAAATTTTGCTTATTTAAACAACTTTTTTTTTCTCTTCTCTACTTCAGTATACTCAAATACTGAAGACTTAACGTTAAAATAAACACCCTATATTTATGGAGGAAAAACAAATATCAATGAAAGGGAGGTAACTCTTGATAAACTATAAAATTCATCATTTGCTACATCGTAACCACTATGAGTTTAAAGGCCCTATAAAGGTGACAAATCCAATTAATATGCATATAAACTGGTCTAATTTTTACCGAATTTCATTACTCTTGCATAAAAAATGCTAATAAAACAGCTCTGGTGCAACGTTGTCAAGAATTATGGAAGATATACCAGTTTCATAATTGGAAGAAATGTTTACAACTTTGCAACTTACGTGGTGTGTAGCCTCAAAGCGTTGACGTATGTGAAAATAGCCGAAAGAAAATTCATTTTTAACTCTATTTTAAACAACTTTTTATCAACAAAAATTAACTTATTAGATCACTACAAACGTTTTAACCATTTAGAAGATACCTACTTTGTGAGTGATACCGGAAAACGTTGAAAATCAACGATATATTTTTGGTGACCTGAGTCACTTTCACTTTCACTTTCCCAAGTAAGCAGCGATGTAAATAAACTGATTGTTTGTAAACACAATTTACTTGGAGGACACTGTATTTTGAGCTCAAAACAAAGTTGTATTGCTCATTTTTGTATGGTAATGTCCAAAAGCATATATATTTATATCTATACATATTGTTTGATAACCTTTATAAATAAAATATGAAAACAATATTTAAAAATCAGTTAATATTTACGGATCCTCACCTTTATAGGTCCTTTAAGGAGACTACTCCTCCCGGACAGATTGCATGATGACATTATCTAGAGCTCTAAACTAAAATTGTTTCTTGCCGACGTTGAATTTCTGGCCCAGTGGTTAATGATGAACATGCCATATATTCTCTTTCAAATAAATTGGATAATCTATGGTAAATTTATCACCGTCCAAAATCAGTATAAAGAGAATACTAGGTCGGTGCCGAATAAAGCGAAGTTTATTTTGCGAGGCTTAGAAAATCTGAACCACGAGCCTTGGCGAGTGGTTCAGATTTTCGGGCCGAGCAAAATGAACTTCGCTTCATTCGGCATCGACCTTGTATTCTATTTATCCCATCAAAATTCTATTTATCGTACATTTTTTTATATTTAATTTGTTTCTTATGCAATCAAAAATCAAAATCAGATATAATTAACTGAATCTAACCTTGCTTAGTAATATTAAAATTGTGTGTGATCTTTCCCGTTTACGCCACTCAAAATAGTCCTTAAGAATTCCACACAAAAGCAGAGTAACAAGACAAAATATCGCTATATGCATCGATTCAAATTTAATCAGCTTTCCAAATGTTACACACTCAAGTAGAACACAAACGCTTTTGTTCATATTAAAATTCTAGTTTTACCACTGCAATAAACAAAATAATGGCTGCCATTTTGAACTTACGNCTGGGTATTTCATAATATAAATTTAACCAGTATCCGAAATTTAGACATAGATATCTGGTTCTTGTGTGCAACACTTAGTCTCATCATAAAAAATCGCAATTGTTATTTTAACTTATTTGAAAATCCACTCGTACTTACCTAGAGAGCAGGTTTGTGCATGTGACATTCCGATCATTCCGAAAAAAAAACATAAATAGACCTATGTTTGACTTTTGACCTTGAAATGTATCCTTGACTTTGGACTTTGGGATAAATGTTTGCGCGCGAAATTCCGCTCATGTTCATCTTTTCTACCGAAATATTAAACATATATATATAAACATTTTGGATTAAGTAATGCCCAGGGCAACATGTATGGACAGCTTTACTTTATTTTACATGCTAGAATAAATTATGACATTTACCTTGGATCTAGTGAGCTGGATTTTTAGTGCGACACTCGTTCTCATCACTCACACCAAAATTACTCAAAATTCTGAATAAGTGTTCACAAGCTTTTTATTTTATTTGACTAAGTGACATATGTTTTGACACCATGCGACCCAGTCTTTCAACGGACTGGAACCTTTTTTTAACACTGCCGAGATTATAATCGGGAAATATGTTTTGAGAACGTTTCATTACCGCACATATATTTCTTCAAGACAGGTCCATCAATAATTAGAATAAACTTTAAAACACTTGCAATTTAGAATGGCTTTTTTGACGGCGCAAAATGTTCAAGTTTTTTCATTACCGCAATATATTTCCAAATTGTGTTACATGTCGGACATCATAGTTTTTATTATTGCATTCCTAAGTTTAATACGCAAAAAGTGAAAATGCTCGCAATTTTTACTGATAGCTTAACCACCGCAATGCGGCACTTGAAATTATTTCTGTTTTTTTTTTCAGTATTCTGCTACAGCACATATATTGGTAAATCAAATCTAATTCGTTAAGTTACAATTCGTCTAAAAGACGAAAATACGACTTAAATTTAAGTTAGTGATCCAAATGTATATTGATTGAACACTGGGTTTGATTCAATCAGTAACGATAGAATTTTGTACTTTGCATTCAATCATCTTGCGCGGTAATGAATTATATATCTAGTTCGCTGAAGATGTGTCATTAGATGATAAACTTAAAAATGTTCCATTTACCGTTGTGTATCGAACCGAACAAACCGGAAGCTGTGTATTTGTTCACCGTAGCAACCCATCAATTATGAAACATACAGTCTACATAAAAAGGTTTAAATCTCACAATCTAGCATTATTCATATGCACTATGTGCAGAGCAACGAAAAACATAATGTTATATTTTGCATAAAATCAAAACAGAAAGCACAATCGAAAATACATTTACTTATGTCACTACCACTCCTATTAAAATGTGTTCAATAAAACAATGATTAATAATGTTTTTGAAATTAAATCAGGATGCTCTTAGTAGGATATTTTGAATAGCCGACCGGAACCGGAGCGATCAGAAAAAAATAGAGTGGTTTATTGTCTGATGAACAATAATGCCAACATCATTTTGATGCTACCTTGATTTTCTAAGTATTTAAATGCTTTCTTTATTTTACTGGGCCGTGATTTGGTTTAGGACTTGTTTCAGATTTGTACACGTTTAGTTTTTCATCTCTTATTTTGTTCTTTTTTCTTTAAACATGTCAACGGTTATCATTTCAAAAGTCAAGTTATACTGGTAATACTACTTTTTTTTTAAAGAAAACACAAAGCTTGACCGCGTAGAAATGTGCACATTTGTAATTTCAAATAGTTTTATATTATATTACGATTATAAAGGCATAAACAGACCAGAAGCTGTTTATTTTACATTATCTACCCGTCAATTATGCAACATACAGTCTATATAACAAAAGGTTTTAATATCACGATCTAGCATTATTTACTTGCACTTTGTGATGAGCAACGAACAACAGATTTTAATATTTTGCAAAAGATTAATAAAGAAAGCACACTTGAAAATACATTCAATTTTCTCACTACCAGTCCTATTTAAATGTGTTCAATAAAACAATGATTAAAAACTTTAATGGAATTAAATCACGATGCTCTAACTAACAGATTTTGAAAAGCCGACCATCAAAAAAATTGTTTTATTGGCTTATGAACAATAATGCGACTATTATTTCGATTCTAGCATGATTTCTTTTTTAAGTTCATTGTATGTGCGTTATCTAAATGCAAAATTTATTTAAGTGGGCCGTGATTTTGTTTGGGACTTGTTTCAGATTTGTACACGTTAAGTTTTGCATCGTTTAATGTTTTATACTTGTCATACTTCATTTATTTTAAAGAAATCACAACGCTTTATCGCGTAGAAATGTACAAATTTGTATTTGAAAACAACTTAATGCTATTTTATGATTCAAAAGTCAAATAGGGAAACCATACATATGAAATTCTATGACCAAGTTCCAATGAAAAACAAACAATAGATTAATACATATTTGTACATGTCATGCATGTATTTTATTTTTAAAAGTAAGTAATTTACGTACCATCAGCAATATGTTTCAGTAATATGACACTTATAACTCCAAAAAATGTCACCGACATCTTCAGCGTTTTCAATCGAGACATCCGCAAACATCACATCGTGAATTGTTCTTAATAGTGTTGTAATTATATGCTGAGAGGACCGCAAAAACGAGAGTTAAAATAATGTTTATCGGGAAGTGATATACCAGCAGCAAGCAATAATTTCCGCTGTATGTGTGCTTACTATGTAACGCTCTATTTTCGTTGAATTCGGCAATCATGATAAATTAATCAGTTCCCGAAATAATTACTGTCTCAACGAAGATGGTTTACAAGGCTGTAATCAAAACGGATTACCGCGATGTCAGATTTAAAATAATTCTCTTCAATGTCTATACGGATCTTGCCGATATACTGATCAGAAGAATTGGCGCTTATAAAAAATGTATAATTAAGTTTACTCAACAAAGTGATCAAGTTCTTTTCTGAAGCTAGATTACTGTTTAATTATTTAATCAAAAGCTCATTAAATAAATGTTTGAAACAAATCTCCAAATTTTAAATTCACTTAAGGATCAGTTCGTTTCAAAAATCTGTGTCTTTCATTCTAGTTTAGAATTTATCTGACCTAGAAATAATTTAGCATATTTCAACCCGCTTTTATGAAACAAAAAGACATGAAATACCAGGCGCGTTAAAATCAACAAATAAGAAAATACATTGTCAAAATAATAATAATAATAATAATAATAATAATTATTATAATAATAAAAATAAAAATAATAATAAAAATGAAAGTATCACTTTGATTTAAAAACAACAACAGACAATCACGTGCAAAGTAAGGATACAATAACACAAGTAATAAATATGTAAATCATCGCAATTGTTTCGAATTGCCTCTAAATGAATTAATAGTGTATGATGTATGCTAGCAATTTGCATTTATATGTACTGACACCCAATCAGAATAAGAGAAACTCTTTTTTCATGGTTATTTTTAAATGCAACACATAACGTATTGTTATTGGTGGCGTATCTAAGAATGGATATGCTATCAATCAACAACGTGTTTATCATACCACAACCAGAGGATACTTGGTTTCATTGAACGCTCATCTCAGAAAATATATATTATACTTGAGACACGTGGTTTGGGGCTACATTTTACTACAGATTCATTATTTGAGAAAACTAGGAGGAAGCCTAGTGCGTGGTCAGTTTTCAATTCAGATGCATGCTTTTAATAAACTTAATAAAAATAAATCCAGCTGCTTAAATCTTCATATGAAAGCATTGGGCTTTGCGGTTTAACACAAAAAGGATTTATTTAAAAAGATTTTTTAAATAAACTTAAATGTCAAACTGATTAACCCTTGAAACAATTGACCCCTAAATGATACCACATGCCAACTAAACTATGAAAGCCATGAGGAGTTGTTTTTGTTTTTGGGGGGGAGTATGGGGGTTAAGAAAAAAATATATAAATGTTTTCTCCATATCAGTCTATGTATAACTGTTGACACCTAGGGCAGTGAAAGTTTTAAGTTTTGACCACAGGGGAATACTTTCACAAAACTTTGCACAGGACCTCTAGATGCTGCTACAGACCAGGAAATGAAAGCCAACGGCATTAATATTCAGACAAGAAGATTTGTAAGGTATTCAAAATGTAACTATATGTAAAACGGGTTTAGTCATATTTCGTTCAGTATGATATGTACATGTGCAAACAGATTAGGCGTAATTTTTTTGTTAAGTTAATGTTTTCGTCTTCTTTGCAAATGTGTTCTTGTAGTCCTTTTCATCAGCACCGTTGGGAAGCAAGGTCTTGGTAATTTGGTTCTGCAATAGGCATATGATATATTTCACACGTAATGTTTTATTTATAAAATTCCGTAGTTCAGTATACATGATTGGTGCAATGTACAAAGAAATCACTTGAATAGTTCGAAGATTGAAATTTTGTCAATTTCAAATACCTATTGTCCGTATCTATGTCTTGTCTTTTTCCCCAAACCCGAAATTCAACTAAACTTGTTTCTGTTTATGTTAACATTTACATTGTTTTTTCGGAATATAGGCGTTTGCTGTCACGGACCCCTTTTTCACAGATCACTTCACGGAAAACCTAAATACTTTTCTAAACAAAACATATTTGAGCTTTAAGTGATTTAATTACAGTAAATTACTTCTTTGGTTAAACTGCTGAAGGTTGCAGAATGTTTCTTATAAACATAATGGGTCATTGAAGTATTTGGAAAAATCACACGTTTTAATATCGCACTCTCGACAATGAGATCTGAAGAATAAGGTGAACAATTCTATTTGATTTTATAGTATCAATATTTCAGATCGCAATGGAATTTAACCATTTATTGTCATTTCTAAATTAGAGATTTGTAAGATGTTGTAATTTTAAATAAACATGCATCGAAAAGAATTCTAAAATGAATGGTTGAATTCAACAAATTCTACCGGTCTTCAATACAGATGTGACATTTATGTTAAACAATAAAATCAATACATAAATTGAAAACATAAATTATGATTAAGAATATTGACAAAGACATGTTGTACATAAAATTAGTATTAACGAACATACTACAATGAAATTTCTATATACCGTTCCCAGACTGAACCTCACCAAATGTTCGGTTTCCAGACAGTTTCGATCTATTTACTACGGCTATGAGGTAAATTCCACATTGAATATGCTTATCGCATGTATACTTACTGCTGTTTACTTCTTTATCCATTGCAATGCCATGTACTCATGTTCAGATCTGTAAAGAAAAGAAAACATGTGCATGTTCTTAATCAAATGTACTTAAGTTTGTGTTTTAACATTTCAGATAATATTTATGTACCGCAAGTCTCATGTAATTGCCTAATGATTTGTACCTGACATAAACTAATTCCAGGGCATGTTTGCTTAATCTTTAATTTGAAAAGCCATATTCATCTATAATATATTATAAGTAATTCACCCAAAAAAGAACACACGCATTAAGTTATTCCCAATACACAATTATACATAAATGAACTGTCGAGTTAACTGCAGCCTGCGTAAGTTTACTTAACGTACCTTTAACATACACATATAAATTAAATTATTAAAATGATTGCACAAGAATAGATTGTACATGATATATATAAAAACCCAACATAAACAACATACTCATCGCCTGTCGGCTCCTCTATAGGTGCGCTTTTCGCAGACCCCGCTGCAGATGTGGTCTTTAAATGTGTTTGTGCTAACGTTAGGTGATACTCTCTTGGTCCAAACCTGTATGAGTAGAGTTGTGTCCTATTTGTGTGTTCTCATATGTGTCGTGTTCTGGGAAAACTGGGCAAAATGCTTTTGCGTAAAGTGTCATCCCGGATTAGCCTGCGCAGTCCGCACAGGCTAATCAGGGACGACACTTTCCGCCCAAACTCGATTTTCGCTAAGAAGAGACATCATTTAAACGAAAAATTTCATAAAAGCGGAAATTGTCGTCCCTGATTAGCCTGTGCGGACTGCACATGCTAATCTGGGATGACAATTTACGCACAAGCATTTTGCCCAGTTTTCTCAGAACACGACACATATATGCGACTACCTCTCCTATCGTCAGCTATGCTCTGTGGTTTTGCCCCATTCATGTAGTACTCTTCGTTGTTTGAATGGTCTTTGGCTTTGATATGCCTGTTACTGTCCATAGACGTTTGCCTGAAACAAAAATCGCACTAGTAAAAAGAAACGTTGATTGTAAAGCGTTAAATAGTTAACCTTTATATCCATGTTTAATTTCTACACATGTAATCGCTAGTTTTACTATTGCTTGTTGTTTAATTTGCTTCACTTGAATACTTATTATATTATTTGTTTTAAGTTTCTTTCGTTAACAGAAATACTGGGTCGACATATTAAGCGGACCGACTGAATATACTTATTGACAATATGAAGAAACGATATATACATCATTTAGGTAAACAAGTGTATGGTTCATTTCTTCAAAAGTGCTCGTATTGAATAACACAAACTGAAGTCGATATTGAAGGCGAATGGTCGTTTCATCGTTTACGTTTGATCACATCTAGTTTTCCGGTTTGCAAGGTTATTTAAGATGATTATAGTAATATTTAGCCCATACACGCAGTTTATGTATTGAGTATAATGCTTACCAACACCAATTTCACACTTAATAAGTCAATTAGCATAAATCCGCGGTTGATTTGTTTTCTTAATTATGTGCTGGGTTGTCTTCGTGCAGTTGTTTCACGAGTTCATTGATGCCATAAAAAACAATTATCCAAGCTTCATGATTGTATAATAGGAAACTCTGGGTCTCATTTAAAATTTTGCTTAACATGTTCGCCAGCCCTAACATTGCTAATTAATGTTCATTGAGGACTACTTGTTTTAGCCTTTCATTTTCGGTTAAAGGTCATGATGCAGATAAGACTGGCAGACGATTTAACTCGTTACAATGTATCAATAATCTCCTTCATTTGTTTTTAAATTTCAATATAAACATGAACTGAATGAATACATTTCAAATCAATCGACCGTACAAGAATTATAGTCGAACGTAAATTTACCAATACAACGTTTCTACTGATTCTTTTACTGATACAAAACAATCGCCAAACTGCACGCGCTCGCCTGCTGGCATTGCGTCACTTAGTGACATCATTTATTCAGCTCAAGGACGCGAGTGTCAATTTTGAAACCCATTTTCATTAAAATATGACGTATTTGTGTGTGTAGGATGGATTATTGTAATAACATATTAATAAAAGTTTTGGACTTTACGGCTCGAATGAAACCGGAGAGATTACATGGTAGATTTCTTTCGCGATCGAGAACAGTGTTAATGACTTGAAGGAGTGTTGAATCGTATAATTGTGGTGTATTGTTCTTTTACTTTTCGACAAATATTGACGTTGAATTTAAATGGTAATTTCTTTGATAAATAAACCATTCCTGTGTTAGTTGATCGAAAGATGTTTAACCACAAAGAGCTGCCTGCTTATATCAACTGCTTTTAAATGGAAATGAAGATTGTGATAAACAAATGTGTCGTGTATGGCGCGGGCAGATTTTTCATCATGAAAGCTAGCACAACTAGACGGAAATAAACATGGGGCTTTTTATCCATACACAATCTTTGGTGAGTAGAGATCTTTTATCAATATTGTAAGATAAATAGAAACATCGCCGTGTAAAGCTTTCTACAACTCGTCGGATAAATGCAAGTACACAATTAAACTAACATAGTACTATCTATATAAATTTGATACGCTGTAATCCATTACACTCGTTTCTGTACGGAATGTAATACGATTGAATAACGTATTTAATTAATTAATTAATTAATGTTTATTAACGTATTATTATATTCTGATTTTCTACCCATGTTATTTGTTTGTCATTTCAAAATAAAAAACATTTTTCATGCAAAGTAAAACGTTACTATTTATGACCGTAGTGCTTTCGAGAACAAGTAGTTTTTCGCGAATGTGAACTATTTCAACGAAAATTAATTCAATCTCAACACAATATTCTTTCGCTAGCATAAGGAAGTCCGTTGCAGTTTTTAGAGTTCACAAAGGGCAGCTTATATCGTCGTTGTGTCGTTATTTGCAATTATTATAATTAAGTGTAATTTATTCGCCTATTCAAAACCATGAAATGTAGAAATATGTTATTCAATTGTCATGTAAACCAAGGCATTAACGAAATAAAAAAGCAACATTGTAAATGCACATTTTTGTTTTAAAAAAGGCCTAAACATACATCATTTTGTGACTTAATATGTCATACAGTTTGTTTTGTATATGACACACACACACACGCATGCACGCACGCACGCACGCAGTCAAGCGCACGCAAGCACGCACGCACGCATGCACGCACACACAGACACACGCACGCACGAACAACACACACATATATATATATTAAACTTCATATTATTTGTGATCAAATGTTTATTATAAAATAAAAAATGTTCGTCTCTATGAAATATTTAGGGGTATAAGTGTTTGGAAATGTGAGTTATGGCTACTTTTNAGAGAGAGAGAGAGAGAGAGAGAGAGAGAGAGAGAGAGAGAGAGAGAGGGAGAGAGACATATGAAAAGCCGAATCCCACTGACTATTATAGTATTTAAGCTCAATATACAGCCTGCTGTACTTTGTAAATTAAAATGGGCTTCAAATAGGACCGGACTTAATGATTGAATGCTTTCTCCCATGACCCAGACCATAAAGATTCAAATCTACCGCTCTTCGAGAGTCATGTATAGAAGTTTTGTTTTGGGGTTGGGTTATAACCGAGAAATACCGAGACTGCTATTAGTGATAATAAACTCGTAAAATAGTGGTACATTATTAAAAAAATTATAGTCAATAACTGCCTACTGTTATAGCCATATGTGACCTGAATGGCAGATTCTGTCACATACAAAAAAAGCTCAGAATCCATAAATTGCAACATTACTGTTCCTCTCAGTAATATATTTAGTAATTATTGCATGTTACATTTTAGATTCCCCTTGCGATGATTGCCTGGTAATGAGTTCTCCTGTTTCAGCCCCGGAAATTCGACTTGTAAATGGATCAAGAACGACCCAGGGGCGTCTTGAGGTGTTCTACAACAACACATGGGGTACAGTCTGTGAAGACAACTTCGACGGTTTGGAAGCAATTGTTGTTTGCCAAATGCTAGGATTCTCTGGGTTTGTAACACTATTATTTTTAGCTCAGAGCGAAAAAGGTTCACGGTGAAAACTTGTGGTGGGTTGCTTTTCGGCATGCTTCGTCTTTCGTCATGTGTCGTGAACAATGTTCAGTAAACAATAACTCATCATAAGCCACTAGGCTTTAATGAAACTCATAATATTGGTAAAAATGCTAAAAACGGCATTTTAATTTTAAACATGAAAGCTCATATATTTGGTATTTGTTATATTATTGAAGAGATATTCCCTACCAATGTGTTCACATCATGTCCCAGGGGAACAGTTTTTACCGCCATGGGGCTAACTTGTTTTCCTAATATGTGTATACATAAAATCACAAGGCCCATTGATTTGTTTTTTTAACATGTAATATTGCTTTGCCCTGAGGGTTGTTTGTTTTCATTATATCTATTAAGTGTAAACCAAAACAAGTAAGTTGAATATGTTTATGTAACCTCGTATACCGGGTATCTATCAAATTTGTAGAAATACTAGCTATTATTTTGGAGATAGAATAAGCTATCACAGGGTGATACCTTGTTTTCCTTTCATGTAAATCTTTTAAAAGTCTTCACTAAAACCTCAAGAACCCAGATGCTTGGTATTAGCTATTTTTAAATTGCATACTGGTTTCTAACAAGTTTATAATAATTATGCCCCTGGGAGTGAGTAAAAGCCCTGCCCTAGGGTTTACTCTCTTCTCTTTCTTTAATATTCATATAGTAAAAACTTGCTCCTCTGAAACTTGCTCCTTCATAAACTTCAATGTGCAGAAGCTTATTGTTTTTAACGCAATATCGAAAAGGGTCGTCTTAAAAGTTTCTTCAAATCACAACACTGAGGTCAAAATGTCCTTGCCCTGAGAATAACTTGTTTTACTTACATGAATATAGTGAACAATTTAAAGAGGTTTAGTATTTCTTAAACATTATATAGTTAACTCCTACTACGTTGTTTGTTCAAATCATGCTTATGGGGTCATGGCATGGTATTTGTTATGTAGCATTGTATACTGGTTTTCAGTAAAGTTTTTGTGGTCAAAGTTAGCAGCGCGCTGTAGTCTGCCTAGTGTTTTTTTTTATTAGGTAAAAGGTAAACTAAGTACATGTGTACGTCAGAACGTTTTAAAGCTAAGATGTCTTTGAAAGTCATAGATGAACGATACGTATGATAAATCTTCAGTGTTTGTTAACCAAATACTGATATTGATACAATATAAGAATGAAACACCAACCGACTATCAAATAACTTGTGTAATTATATAATAAACAGGAACTGTTCAAAACGGTCGTGTTACATTCTTACGTGAACTCAATATATCTCTTCTTCAAGACATGAATGTTCTTAAATATGTTAGTATGCCTGTAACTACTTCCAATTTCTGATCAATGTTGAACAGCAAACACAAATGAAGTTCAATATATTGTGTTTTATGTTTATAATTATTTAAGAATAACATTCAACACTCAAATGGGGTTTCATGATCACCGTCATGGTGGAGTGCATTTCAATGAAACATAGACAGTGGAATATGCACTTAGCTTTACACCCACAACGTTAATCACAAGCATTTTGCATAGTTGATTACAGTTAAAAAACAAGTGATGTGTTTGAAAAACACTTTGCCCCCTTTTAAGCGATTTTGACCCATATATTTGACCTTTGACATTGAAGGATGACCTTGACATTGACATTTTACCACTCAAAATGTGCAAGTCTATGAAATACACATGCATGCCAAATATCAAGTTGCTATCTTCAATTTGCAAAAGTTACGACCAAGTTTAAAGTTTTGGGACAGAATGAGAGAATTAAATACAGACAGACAGACAAGCCAAAAACAATATACTCCCTCTTCTTCGAAAAAGGGGGCATACGAATGTTAATTCGTGCTTAATAATGTGCTTTTGCAATCAAGAATGGCTAGTTGGCGGGGGCATTCCAATCATTTTTAAATAGTGGTTTGAAGAAAATATCTTTTCATGTATTACCAATCAATCAATTTATAAAAAGAAGAAGAAATAGAACACAAAGGATTTTTTTAATGTGTGTTTAACTGTGATTTTGAACAATATATTTTTGTTCTTTTAAAATGTATATGCATTAATGTAAGTTGTTTGTTAATAAATGCAGTCGTTTAATGTAATATTATTACAAAACTATAAAATAACGTTAGAAATTGAGCTTTTAAGACCGACCATATTGAGAATCATTAGCAATAAAGATTCCGATAGTACATACAACAAGGTGATAGCATAACAAGAAAACATGAATTTGATCTTGACAAAAAATGTCTACAGCACACAACAAAAATTTGCCGGATTATTATACAAACAAAATTAAACTCGTGCTGCATCAGGTTAAGATCATTCTTTTTACCAGACAATGAGGTACTTAATCTAAGGCANAAAAAAA
Source organism: Dreissena rostriformis (assembly GCA_007657795.1). Lineage (NCBI taxonomy): Eukaryota > Metazoa > Mollusca > Bivalvia > Myida > Dreissenidae > Dreissena > Dreissena rostriformis. The sequence goes on along the minus strand of VMBQ01006641.1, from coordinate 33,225 downwards.
AAAAAAAAAAAAAAAAAAAAACACATGCCTTACACAAACTCAAATGAATAACAGAGATGTTATCGTTCAATCCAAAACATTTCATTTGGGGTTTAAATAGGTTCCATGGTGTCAAAACCTCCCAACTGGCCAAGATATATTTACAAAACATTAACGCGTAAATAAATATTTACATAGCTTCTATCATCACAACTCAATTCAAGTGCTATAAAATGCAATACGTTTCAATGTATTACCAATGTAACATTTCAATGGTCAAGTGTTAACCATATCAATAGGAATGAAGCTTTCTGAGAAACAAAGAAACTTAAACACGCTGTCCACAAAAAGGCCGACTTTAAAAATACGAAAGAAATTTAGTATTTAAAACGAAAACGTACATATTTTTGAGTGTACTAAAAAAGGTTTTATCTATTTTTTCGATAACAAGAAGTGTACCAAATTAATGAGTTTATGATTTGCCTTCGTATCATTAACAAACAAACATCGTTTAATTATGATGGTCAGGATAATGAATTAGTTACCAAGCATATACGAGATGAATTGACTTTAGAAACCCATTTTGTTCTGTACATAATTCAAGGCGTAAAAATAAAAAGGATTTCATTAACAAATTATCTTTAAATTTTATTATTTGGATACGTTAACAACAGTAACATAGTTTTATTTTCTCCTTTCTATGGTTCAATCAGGCGCATATCGACCTTAAGACTTAAAAACAACAAGTGGCTTCATTTATTTGATCATAAATAAATATTTAATGAATCTGCTTAAATTGGAACAATTCAAGTGTTTGTATGTGTTATATTTTATAAAAATATAACCAAGCATTCCAAAGTCGTCATCAACTGTGAGATAGTATTTCATTTATTTTCCAACCAGGAATCCTCAAAAATTAAATTATTATAAAGAACATGTTTGTCGTTTTCTTGGTATTTTAGTAAGACGTTTTCTAATAAGACTTAAAGTTTGGCAATACAAATTAAATAAGATTACCGTAAGAGCTCAGCTGTAGGCTAAATTGACACTTCTTCTTCACAGATTGCGAAAATGACAGAACGTATCGTTTCAAGTCTACGCAAACAATATTTACTAAAGAAAACTGCTGTAAAATTAAAAAAAACCTGGGCAAAATTTTCCAATTCATTTCACTTCCATTCCTTAGAATAAGTTCAATATTACAAGCTAGTGAAAGTATAAATGACATTTGGGTCTCGGTTTGAACATCCACCCCTCATGCAAAGGAACCGGTTTCATCCTTAGTCATATATGTTTTCAATGGCATTCACATTTGGTTTACTATACGTTTCAACACATTTCAATTTGTATTAGTATATGTCAGTAAATGTTAATCAATAGGTAATTAAAACATTTATAAATCTGTGCTTAATTAAATATAGGAATACAAATTTGAATTGTACAAAAAAAACTATTTTCCAAGTATCCAATATAAACATAGATCATCATTGGATTTTCGTCTTCCAAGTGTGTTTCAATCATTGTGTTAAGCAAAATGCCAGCCTTAAAAGCTAAGGGCCATTGTATTTTTGTTTTTAAGTAACATGCAGGTGTACTTTATATTAATTCGAATTATGCTTCTGGAATCAACACTGGCCACACACGTATTCATGCTTTTGTTTAATGTGTTTTCATTTTTTGTATGGATGATTTAAGATTGAGAGTTTCGAAAGGCTATACTTACACCAGTTGTAGAATTACAAACCTTTTTTGACTTCTTTGTATTTTTACTTTTCGTTGTTGCCATATAATGACATTTCACGTGAAACATACTATAGCTATTGAGTCATTATCTGTCCCTAAAGAAGGTTATGTTCTGAAAACTACCAATCCAATTAAATAATATGTGCGACGATGTACGTAATCATATATTATTATAAAATATAAGTTTTCAATATAATATTACGTAAAGTAAGTGTATTCATGAATAAAAAGTACTGAGAAACAAATGTTAAACAATGACAACTGTCAACAATGAACGTAATTTCCCCAAAACAAAACAAATATCTGATTTGTTTTTGAAATGGCCCCACTTCCGCCCATCTCTAAATGCCACGTACTAACTCTGAAGGAACACGTTGTTTATCTGATTGGTGAGTAGTTTTACTGGCCATAAAGAAAATAAACAATTGAAGAAGAAAATTGTTTATGAATGAATTAATAATTCAGACTGCATGAACTGCCAAATTTCATTTGAATTCATTTGCTGTGTGCAAAGGTACAATTGATCGATTTATACATGCGTTTAGTTTGTGATTAATTCTGGGGTAAGTGCGAACATTTGCTAGCCTGTTTAAACATAAAATGATTTGCATGAACCGTTTTAAGTCGGTGATCTCAGTCTTGATGATACTATGTTTATAATTTGTATTTCGTTGTTAACGTAGGGAATATGAACACGAATTGTTTTACTAACAAAGGTTCTGGAGTTTTGGTTTGCAACGATCATTTGTAAAAAAAAAAACATGAACAAAAAACGGAAAGACATAATTACTATTTTATGAAGTGGTTATTTCTCTCATCTTTGCTCTCTTGGTAGGAACCAGTTAACGTTTGCAGTCCGTAATCAGGCCGCTTATGGGCAAGGTACCGGTCCAGTATGGCTGGATGACTTGGGGTGTAATGGTACGGAGTCGAGTTTGTTCAACTGCCAGACCAAAAACTGGGGCGTGCACGATTGTGGTCATGCCAAAGATGTCGGAGTGGATTGTGACTTTAGTGAGCATTCTTAAATATATTATCATAATAGGTTCTTTATCCAGCACAACCATGATGAAATAATCATGTTTAAATAATTGAATCAATTGAAACCATTCATTTTACAATATGTATTATACCTCTCAATTGCCTGTATGAAATGATCAAGGAGTAGTATATGGAGCCAACATGTAAAATTTAACCCAGAAAGAATAATGAAACATGTTTTAATAACAGTTAAGCTGACAAACTCAGCTATCTTTAATAATTTATCTATGTAGTTGATGTTTATAATATAATTGTACTTTCCGAAAACATTTTCTTGGCCACCACACATTGACAACTGACCTTGTAAATCAGGAGATGCATAAGAGCCATTCCGAGACATGCCTTGATCAATAACTCATGAACTCCCAATATCATGTATAATCATGATTCACCTATAATTACAGCGTTTGTTAAAATATAGTTGAATAAAAAGATGAGCTCAAATGCCCAAAGTTCTGACTTAATTAAGATAATTTTTGTTCACAATGGTTACTTACTGTTCTTGTGAGTAATTGGGCCATACCTTTTACGATGACTCGAAAAACGCGAATATTCCAAATCGTGTTTGGTTATGTGTGTTTACAAAGTCTTGTAAGCATTTTTACAATTACAATACGGTATAAAGAGTCAATATACGTCTCTATTAAATAAATTTATTTGTGTAAAAAAGAGTAATATGTTATTGTTGTTGTTTACTTGAACATATCTAGCCAGTTGAATTAATGTTGATTGGGTTTGTTTTTGACGCCAGGCGTTTCACTGACAAAGTTTATCACGTGATCGAATAAAAACGATGGGTTCAGATAAACATTGCCTTTCGGATTAAGTTAACGTTAATTATCCAACACGAAGAGTTTTATTCTATGAAATAATTTAATATAATGATTTTCACTAAATGAATAAAAGAAATATAAATGAAATTCCCTTAAAAATCAAAACAGAAAATTATGTGTCATACTTCTAAGATCCCACGACAGTGCTTGCATTTATTATAGGACGCGTTGTTAAGCTGGTTGCTTTAATACTTGTAATAACCATGTCTATTACAGGTCCATCTGTTTCGATATTTGGAAATCAGCCGGTGAATGAAAACAGCAGTCTTACTCTTAATTGCCAAATGACAACATGCTCCACATCCGCTTGTACCTACAGATGGTATTCATCGAAAGTGATATATGGAGACACTTCTCAACAAAACATAACGTTGACAAATATAGAACGGGACTGGAATACAGCAACAATGTATTGCCAAATCACCTTCAATGGGTCAGTCTTCGTAATAAGTTCAACCACACTGAACGTGCAGTGTAAGTTCCATAAGTATATATTTTGAATTCAGGTGCATCATCGTGATAATATTTTAAGGAAATCTTGGCGAAATATGAACCCTGTTGCCACAATATGCGAAGGTTTGGTGGGTCATGATCAGTGCATACTGTTGCAGTCTCTACGACGCACTTCGCGAGTTTGTCCCATCTTTCTTAAATACTTTTCAAAAATTTGATTTAACTTATTGTGTATTTACACTTTAAACCATAATACAAATACTAGGCAAATCAGATGGCAAATCAGATATTGTTGGTGTCAATAAACATAAACGTTTCATTCTTATCAGTGGCATTTGACAAAATGTAATGCATGTATTGTTATCATATAATGAATTCTAATATTTTTTGTATCTTTAAACAATACAATAAATGGGTGAGTATGACTGTTAACAAAAGTATATGAACTATACGAATCTCTTGTTTCATAAACGTCATAACGGCATAATTGTGACCATATGTCTAGGTCGATACAGACATTGCAGAAACAGAAATGTGCCAATGTGTCGTATGCACTAGCAACCAACAGATGTTCAGGATTTTCAAACATTGAACATGTTTAATTTACATGCTTGAGATTTCGAAGGACATACGAGCACTATTCAACAACTTCATATAAGTTTCATGTTTCATTCATACATTTCTGTGAAAGTTTGATAAGATCTTGCATAACCGTATTCTTAAATCGAGGGCTGAACGGAAGACTGTCGTTTCTCCTTCTTTATTTCATATGAGTTACGACAGTCTTCCGTTCACCCCTCGAAATATTTACAGCGGCTGATTTCTACCACATAACTTAAGCTCTTTGGCAGGTAAAAGCGCTCCACAACGACAATATGCCTCAACGCAAAGTGAAACTGTTACGACATTTATCGTTCTTTCCTGTTGGCGTGTTGGCGACGTTCAAACCCGTGTACATACCAGACCGACACATCAGAGGCACCACAACAACCTAATTTGTCATTAACTGCCGTTTATTGCGTGTTTGTGTCTCTGATGTGTCACGTTGGTATAACGTCGGCATTGAAGGGCACCAACAAGTGGACAGGCTAGAACGATAAATATACGCTCACATGCGCAACTTATGACATATTTTCGTTCTTTTCTGTTCAACTGTTCACGGGTTTAAAGGGCGTTGCCAACACAACAACAAGCCAACACGAACACACGAAAAATCTCATAAGTGTCGTGAAAGTTAAATCAGTGGCGTCAATGCGCAAAACTTTTGAAGGCTATGAGGATTCGTAAACGCAATAACTTCTTACATAAAGATTAAACTAAATTCATGGTACACTGCAGGTATAATAATTGTTCAACAATTTGCATTTTTTTATGTTGTTGTGCGTTATGTTTATGTAATACAAACGTCAACAGCATTGCAAAAAAATTACATCACGTGCGGAAATTATAGTTATGTTACCAGTTTAATATGAATATCTTCTTATTTTAACCGCAACTGACAGTTCGGCACTGTACAGAAAAAAAAAAACTTTTCAGTAGTATTGTGATACCCTTTATTCTTGCTATTAATTGTACACAGCATGTAAGCTAAATGTGTGTGTGTTTTTTTTAAACATTGAAAGGTGGTTTTATACGTTGATTTTGCTAACATTTCAATTGTGAGTTTACAAGTAAAGGCTCTTTTACAGACGGTCATCGTCAGCCACCATATCAGTCAGTAGCCCATTGACTTTGACCGAGAACACAACTCATCCTACCGCCATCACTTGTTCGAGCCCCGTCTGCAACCCAAGCTGCAATGCCAAGTGGATCGACGGTTCAACTCCAATACTCAGCACAACGCTTTTTAGCATGCCCGTCAGTCGATACTTTGCAGGATCGTACGCTTGTAATGTTTCCAATGCAGTTGGATTTTGGACTGAACAGCTCAATCTCACCGTAAACTGTAAGTTGCTTACTTGTTTAATGTTTTATTTGCATTTTTCAAAAGATTCAATGCCATTTTTAGTAATTTATTATTAATTGTATTGTTTTAGTATGTAATTGCTTTGACGTATGTACCATGGCTCTTGATGTGCAGTGTAAGTATGATATTTTGTTATGCTATGTTATTTATAGGCAAAGTGAAGAAGCATATTTTATGTGATTGTTTTGTTCTGTAAACTGCATATGCGCATGTTTATATATTCTCAGAATACAAAGCGTACACAATATTTTACGTTTCGTGAAGAATAACCCTTTTATTACATAAAACGGGCATACACGAGTTGATTGTGGAAGTTAAAATTGCTCAAACGTTTAGAAAACAAGAGGATGATGACTATGAAACAAATACAAAATTGCAAAAAAGATAGGCGAGAAACATTGCAATGATATAAAACCAGGTTTATTATGCTGTACCAATACATTTCTGGTAACCAACGTATATGTGTAATAATAAACTTGGTTCATATCTTACTAACCAACGCACACAATTAACCTTCATAAAAATGCTCACTTACAGATGGTCCTTCGTCAGCCAGCATGTCAGTCAGTAGCCCATTGACATTGACTGAGAACACATCGAACAATACCGCCATCACTTGTTCAAGCCCCGTCTGCAATCCTAGCTGCAGTATCAACTGGTTTAACGGTTCCACCCAAATACCTAACACAACGCTTTTTAGTACAGAGGTCAGTCGATAGTTTGCAGGATCGTACACTTGTAAAGTTTCCAATGCAGTTGGATTTTGGACTAAACAGCTGGATCTCATCGTTAACTGTAAGTTGTTGTTTAATGTATATTTATTATTTTAAAAAAGTATTCAATGCCATGATTTATTAGTAATTGTATGCGTGGGCTCTGGATCCAGTTAATACATGTCAAATATACGTGTAAAAATAATATAGTATTAGCAAGCATATTATATTTTGTTAACAACTTCATTGACAGTGCTAAAAAATTGCGTCGGAGAACCTTTTCTTAGTCAACAAGTTCGGTTTTATTGTCCAGTCTACTGCGTCATCAACTTTAACAAAAAAGTTGGGTCAAATTTTAAACGTAAAATATGGAAATACAAAGATGGGGACTACACTAATCTAAGACAACTTGTGCAGAACTTTGATTGGAATAATTGCTGCGATAATAATATTGACATATATACCTCAAATTTTACACGTCAACTTATCAGTTTCTGCGAAGCTACTATCCCATTCAAAATAGTTACAATAAGAACATCCGATCCTCCATGGCTACATAATAATATTCAAAAAGAAATCCGACGCCGCAAAAGAGCATACAAAAAAGCCAAGGCTACCAATTTAGACAGTCACTGGTTCATTTATCGCCAACAACGTACTATTGTAAATTATCTTGTAAAATCAGCAAAAAAAGTTCACTTTGATAATCTTGCTAAACTAATANCTTTGGCTTTGATATGCCTGTTACTGTCCATAGACGTTTGCCTGAAACAAAAATCGCACTAGTAAAAAGAAACGTTGATTGTAAAGCGTTTAATAGTTAACCTTTATATCCATGTTTAATTTCTACACATGTAATCGCTTGTTTTACTATTGCTTGTAGTTTAATTTGCTTCACTTGAATACTTATTGTATTATTTGTTTAAAGTTTGTTTCTTAAACAGAAATACTGCGGTCGACATATTAAGCGGACCCAATGAATATACTTATTGACAATATGAAGATACGATACATACATCATTTAGGTAAACAAGTGTATGGTTCATTTCTTCAAAAGTGTTCGTATTGAATAACACAAACTGAAGTCGATATTGAAGGCGAATAAGTCAATTAGCATAAATCCGCGGTTGATTTGTTTTCTTAATTATGTGCTTGGTTGTCTTCGTGCAGTTGTTTCACGAGTTCATTGATGCCATAAAAAAAACAATTATCCAAGCTTCATGATTGTATAGTAGGAAACTCTGGGTCTCATTTAAACTTTTGCTTTATATGTCCGCCAGCCTTAACATTGCTAATTAATGTTCATTGAGTACTACTTGTTTTAGCCTTTCATTTTCGGTTAAAGGTCATGATGCAGATAAAACTGGCAGACGATTAAACTCGTTACAATGTATCAAAAATCTCCTTCATTTGTTTTTAAATTTCAATATAAACATGAACTGAATGAATACATTTCAAATCAATCGACCGTATAAGAATTTTAGCCGTACGAAAATATACCAATACAGCGTTTCTACTGATTCTTTAACTGATACAAAACAATCGCCAAACTGCGCGCGCTTGCCTGCTGACATTGCGTCACTTAGTGACATCATTTATTCAGCTCAAGGACGCGAGTGTCAATTTTGAAACGCATTTTCATTAAAATATTACGTATTTGTGTGTGTAGGATGGAGTATTGTAATAACATATTAATAAAAGTTTTGGACTTTACGGCTCGAATGAAACCGGAGAAATTGCATGGTAGATTTCTTTAGCGATAGAGAACAGTGTTAGTGACTTAAAAGATTGTTGAATCGTATAATTGTGGTGTATTGTTCTTAAATGGTTATTTCTTTGATGAATAAACCATTCCTTGGTTAGTTGATCGACAGATGTTTATCCACAAAGAGCTGCCTGCTTATATCAACTGCGTTTAAATGGGAAATGAAGATTGTGATGAACAAATGTGTCGTGTATGTCGCGGGCAGATTTTTCATCATGAAAGAAAGCACAACTAGACGGAAATAAAAATGGGGCATTTTATCCATACACAATCTTTGATGAGTAGAGATCTTTTATCAATATTGTAAGATAAATAGAAGCATCGCCGTCTAAAGCTTTCTACAACTCGTCGGATAAATGCAAGTACACAATGAAACTAACATAGTACTATCTATATAAATGTGATACGCTTTAATCAATTACACTCGTTTCTGCACGGAATGTATTACGTTCATCGTAAGAGTTTTCGAATTTATTCATGCATAAACCTTTCGGCGGGGTTGATGTTGGCAAGCTAAATTAGTGTTAAATATATTATTGTAAAACTTCAACTGAGGACTGAAAACAACAACCTGTAGAAAGCCTTTCCAACTTGATTGACGTATAGCTCATCATCATCAACTTTTGAAGGTACCTTTAAGAAAATAAACAACATCAATATAAAATATAAGTATAACACAATGTTACCAATGTAGCACCACTTTAATGAAATATCAATATGAAACTATTTACACTATGTTGACTAGGTTTCACCTATCCATTCGCCATGACGACAAAGAAACATACGTTAAAGATTGCACAATTACACCGTCGTCAAGAACCAGTTTATAATTGTAACCTTGTATATCCGCTTTTATTTCAAAATGTTTATATTGTCATTTAAATCCATTAAAGATTGAGCGCCTCTTTTACATTAAAAAAGTTAGCGTTTTTAAGGTTGGTGGTTACCTCACTGATAAGTACAGTTCTTTTTTGTCGTGCTAGTATTAATGTAGATATTTTCGGATGCTGGTGAAGACTGTCCATACCTAAATAGAAATAAGGAATGTTTAATTTACGATAAAATACAACCATATTTCACATTCGTTTTGATAATGAGAAAACTTGTTTTGATAATGAGAAAACTTGTATAAGGATGAAGAATTCATACGATTCTTACTATTTAAAGTCACACAATCTTTGTGTCTACAAGATCAGTTTTCAGCTTAAGCCCCCACTTCCCCAACCTAATTATGAGATTGTATCCGCTTTAACTCGGCTTCTATGTTTATATTTGGCAATTGAACAGGATAGAATATAACAACGCAGAAAGTGTATTTATGACTTAAGCATATACAACTCATGGTCAAATAAATAAGACAAACGTAAATACACGTGACCAAAGGGAACAAACAGGCAAATAAATTGTATGCATTTTTTTCTTCGAATAAATGACTGCGTGAGAAGTTTATAATTGTTATAGAAGGCTCGCTCTGTTTTAATAAAGTTTAGTAAATGTTTAAAATCCGAAATGTATTTACTAGATTTTATGCATTAAGATATTGTATACAAAATGTCAATTTGATACAAATGTAACCTTATCATAAAGCTATACATCATCGGCTCTAAGTTTAAATGCTTTAAGATAAAAACATTTGCAAAACAAAACACATGCAAAATTACTGTCAATAAGGGCTTCTCGTAAACTGCTTTAGCTGCTATCAAATCGTTGTGACTTTATTTTCAAGAACAATATGATTGAATACAAATCACAGTCAGACTGATCGTTAAAAACGCTATCATCTGCCCATCCATCCGTCTTTTCAAGTTCCAATATATATTTCGAGAAAGCCTTGAAGCAAATTTGCTATTGCCAAAATTGGTTTTGGCTTCATGATGTTGCAATAACATCATGCTTCAATAAGACATTCTACTTATATTTAAATCTAGCTACTGGCAAAAAAAAAGTCGTGTTCTGAGAAAACTGGGCATAATGCTTGTGCGTAAATTGTCATCCCAGATTAGCCTGTGCAGTCCGCACAGGCTAATCAGGGACGACAATTTCCGCTTTTATGGAATTTTTCGTATAAATGATGTCTCTTCTTAGCGAAAATCCAGTTAAGGCGGAAAGTGTCGTCCCGGATTAGCATGTGCGGACTGCACAGGCTAATCTGGGACGACACTTTACGCTTATGCATTTTGCCCAGTTTCCTCAGAACAAATCACATATAAATTGTTTCATAACTTCAAAAGTTCCAAGAGCAGAATTTCATCAAACCTTGCCAATTAAAAAGTCAATAAAATCCTGTTAACCGTGTACGGTATGATCTTAATTTATTAGAGATCATGGTAATAATAAATACGTTTATACTACAATAAAGCAAACAAACATAATATAAATTAATGGGCAAGAATTCTTCGGGTGATTATCGCATAATATCAAGCAACACCTAATCATTAACTTCTAAATAATGTGCTCTATACAAATGAAAGTAAACAAGATTCGTTTTTGCTTATGGCCAATATTTAAACACGATAATCTTACCTTTCATTTATAGAAAATGTTTTTTTAAATTTGGTATTGCAACCCTGGAACAATAATTTTGATTTATCCAATACAGTTCAACAAACACATTTAAAAAAAGGGAGAACTACTAAAATACACACTTACAAATTGTACTCTGTATGCCCTGAAATGAGAGGATATCAAAATGTGTATGCGAGAAATGAAACAATCAACGTTAACACAAATTTAAAGTAAATTTTTTAAATAATTTTAATAAAATAAATTATTTAAACAAATTAAGTTTTCGTTACTGTTTGATAAAATACCAACCTTCTGGCTTTGTAACAAATATAACACTAATATGTTTGAGGTTGTCCTTAATACAAACATTCCACTTAAGTCATGAAATATGCATATTCAAGTAAAATAATTCAAATGTGCAAACTTTAAACCTACTGTGTTCAACGATTACTGTATGCTTTGAAAGGCAATCGATCTTTCATCTTTAAGACGTGTCGCAATGGCAATTGATAGGATACATATTATGTTTAAAAGCAGAAGTCTTGACATATATATGAACATAAATAACACTTCGTAAATATTGTATCGAATATAGACACATGTGATAAAGAAGTTGATATATTTTTGTATAAATCACTACTTATACATCTTGATTAAACCAACATATATAGACATGTTATCAAATTCCTTTGCCGTTTATTTGGTTAGTACTAAGCGTATTCTGGAACATTTAACATTCAAAACATGTCTTGACAAGAAACATGACGTTAAACATCAATGCTACGAAGTAGATCCAATGGCCAGCTTAATCAAGAGAGAACAAAACATCGGATATATTGCATGTGCTGAAATAAATAAAAGAATCCGAGAATTCCGAGAGTCACACATGTATTCATCTGTACTTGAACAAAATAAAATTATTATATATATTTTCTTTCTAAACAAATATTATGTCGTTTTACCTTGCCATTTCTGCATGTCTAGACTGTTCGTAAACGGGGCAGTTGGTCTGAAAAACAAAACACCAAATTATAACTGACATGATACTCTTCAAACACTTGCGTTTTATTTTGTGTAATCTAGTAAGGTTAAGTAAGGCGTTAGTTACTTATGTGTATATATTTTTTTAATTGAAAGTATTTTTTTTTATATGAACTATACATATATAACTATATTGATAGCATAAAAAAGTTACTTACGCGGGCTTCTTATCTGAAATTATAAATATATATAGATATATAGTTTTGTTTAAATAAATTATGTTTACATGAGATTTAATATATTGCTGTTAAGAAGATGGCTACTTACTATAAGGGCTTTTGAACATTTAAACTGTACGCATAGTATTTATTGTAGAAATAAATTCAAATGATTGTGTATCGCGCAGAATGTTTCATACATGCTATTTACTACTGGTGACATGTAGACAAATTCACTTACTTACCATTTACTTACCATTCATGCTCTTGATAAGAACATTCTTGACAAAAAAGAATAAACAGTAAATTTCAAAAAAGATAGTTTATGACATTGTATTATATGCCCTTGCAGCACTGAATTAAATCAATAGTTTCAGGACTTTGTCACAAAAATGAATCAAAAACAAATAAATCAAACAAAACTTAATCAAAGCTTCTTTTTTAAACTGCAATTCTTAAAAACAAATTGTGCAATAATTGTCTTGTGTAACTTACCGCGCCGCTTTTTCCAGTACACAAAGAAAACAATCACCACGATCAGAACGATGCCTGTAGTGTCGCCAATTACACTCCCAACCACCATTGCAAGATCTAGATACATAGTGGACAAAATTTAATATCAAAATAAAGAGCAAATTCTTAAACCCCAAACCTGTCTCTGACTTAATATTACTTGCTAACTTATTTTTGTTTAAGTTTGTAATTACATACCAGAACAGTAAAGTTACAAAAAATAGTTTTGCGTGTGCAATCTTTATATTATTATATCAACTTCAAATGCTCATTTCTCATAAACAAACGGGTCGTCAGTTTAAATTGGTGGTGCTATCTATTAATAATAACGATATACTTATTCTTTAAGAATATACATATGCGTTAAAGGGAGACTGTACGATTTTGTCAAATATTTATGAATTTATATAACATGTGTAAAAAAGTTGTTATACATATATTTTAATATAAATTAAAATAAAAGTTAAGAAGAACATGTGTCGTAAAATGCGATATAAGCCAGATTTTTAATTCTGAAATCGAAAAAGGCTTCCAGCCAAATTCGCCAGCATATATATCATGCATGTACAATGTGAATCTAAATTTAGTTTTAGTGCAGATTCGTTCATACGACACAAAGACACAATTTTGTTTCCAAGCAAATACGAGTAAAAGTGTCGGCATCGGCTTTAACCAGCGCTAACTTGTCTTTGCTGCATTTTTTGAAATTCGTCTTCAATGTATATTTTTTTTGCCTATTTTGTGTTATTGTAACATATTTTTATCAATATATTGTAATTTAACACCTATGAAAATCGTACAGTCTCCCTTTAATTATGAGTTCGCTAAAATCTTAGAACAACACAATTAGTGCTTATGAAATTAATAAATCATTATGAATACATACAAAAAATGTACAAATTAGTTCAGTTAAACAGCCTTGTTTCATCAAGTCTCATGGTATTTTAAATTCACTAAAAATTGTGTTTGTTGTAATATAACAAACGCATGTATGTACATACGTAGAGCAGTAGCGATTTAAACCACATCCGAGTATTCGCTCTAGCCATACACGTTGAAGGCATAAACTCTGATCTCGTAGTCGGTCACTTGCGAAAGGTCACCCACCGTGATCGCAACTTCCTTCTCCTTGCCGAGTTCCGCTTCGGAGCCGTTCGCCCATAAAGAGTCGCTGTTCACTCGTCGGTACTGAAGGACGAGCGTTTGATTCCCGCCATTGAAGAAACCGGGAACGACTGCGAACGTAACTGTAGCATGCGTGGTCGATTGTTGCTCGAAACGTACCGGTGTGTCTTGAGGCCCTGATTGTTTCAAATAAATATTCAAGACACATACAAGTATGTCATTTGATTAAAGACAGTTTTAAAAAAGATGTGTTTGTGAAACACTATGTCCACTTTTGAGCGATTTTGACCCATAAATTTGACCTTTGACCTTGAAGGATGACCTTGACCTTTCACCACTCAAAATGTGCAGCTCCATGAGATACACATGCATGCCAAATATCAAGTTGCTATCTTTAATATTGAAAAAGTTATGGCCAATGTTAAAGTTGGCGCAAACAGACAGACCAACAGACAGACAGACAGGGCAGAAACAATATGTCCCCCAGTATATACTGGTGGACCTAAAAACGTACATACAATTCAGTTAGTTAGAAAGACAAAATGAATTTGACAAAACAAACAGTAAACATGTCTCACCCGCATAAGATATAAAGTCGTCACACATAGAAATATATATATAGTGGAAAAAACATATTTTAATAATATATGATTCTGTGTTAACAAGTACACTGAGTAGTCTCATCTGGACTTTCAATTCAATTTAAGGCTATACAGTTCAGTGGTTATACAATAATGTTGTGTTATAAATACACATGCATTAAAGGCATTCCAAAAAAAACGAACACCGATAATAAAACTACCTTGTGGGAAAAAAGCGAAATGAGCTGTTGTTATACCAACGGCATTCGTCAAATTCACAATACAATTCCGGAAGAAATCTTCTTGCAATTTGCAGGTTGTGGAAAAGCACGAAGCCTGTACCGTTCTCTAAGTTAACAATGATATTGTCTGAGGCACTTATTGTACGATCTCCTATCATGATGACAATTCCGGTCCTCGGGACGGCGGGGAAGGCGTAAACCGGAATGGTGACGGTCATTTTGTCGCCTTTTGAGACGTTATAGGTTTGGGTGTATTCTAGCAGAATGGGGACGTCTAGAATGCAACATAAATCTTCTTCTAATTAGCGAAAATACAATCCACGCAATGAACGTAAGACCATTTTAATATATATATATATATGTATATATTTATAAACCAGATATCTGGTTTTGCGCGTCCGATATATATTAAGTCGCAAAAAAAAGTTGAAAAATTCTCATTTTGAAAAAATTGGGAACAAGTCCCTTTAAGTTTCTTTGGTCACAGAGTGCAAGATGAATAATAAGTCAAGCAAAACGGTTACACTTTTCATATATATATATATATATATATATTTCATGTACAATCACAAAGCGCACATCTAACGAAAAATGATGCTATTTAAATCATTATCAAAACGCAACATTAACTTTATGTTATGATAGCAAACTCGAAACAAAATGTTTAATAATTGAGTGGAGTGTGTTTTCAATTCAATTACACTGATAGAAAATGATTCAACAAATACATAAATAACAACAACTGTATATATGTTCATCATGCAACACTCACTTGTTATGTTTTGGAAAAAATATTTCGATGTTATTGAGTAGACATATAAAATGAAACTATTGGTGAATTGTTTCATTGCTTTTTATCACACAGTCTCACGTACATACAAAAAACTATAAAAAAAAAGTTGCACTGTATATTCGATAGGCGATGATAAATACCTTTCTCTCCTGATAATATTCCTGGAGTCAAATTAAACTATATTTTTCATGAAAAAAATAAGATTTTTCTTCAATTCATCAGCTGCAAACACAGATGTCCTAAACATATTTAAAAAAGATTATATGTGTGTGTGCGTGCGTGCGTTTGTGTGCGTGCTTGCCTGCGTGCGCGCGTGTGTGTGTTGGTTTATATATCACATCGAGGTACTTCATAGAAGTACACATTCACACTTCGAGGTACAAAAAAAAATAATAAGGTAATTTTCTCGAGACCTCGGTACGTATACTGGCCAAACGCTTGTAAATACCATATCACACAATTTCCGCTCGTTTCACAGGTACCTCGATATAACGATGTAGTACTTATTCGTGTGTCAGAGTGTGACCACACACTCTTGTGTGTGTGTGTGTGATTCAGAGTTTATTAACATGTCGTCGCTGAGTGTTCATTACTTCATTATGAAAGGACCTGCTCCTGTGACCTTGCAGGGGTAAATATTTAATTTTGAGCCAAAGTAGGTCAAATTTACCCCGAAGGTCAAATTAACCCCGACTGCCCGGGTTATCGCCGAAGAAACAAATTGAACAAATATACCAGTGCATGTCGGTGGTCAATGAGACTTTAATGTTTACTGGTAGTAAAAAAGAGAAAACATTAGTTGGGTTGTTATGATGGTGTGCTGTATGGGTTATGTTTATGTATTGCATATGGCTGTTGTGTGTTTGTCTGGAACGGAAAAGGAGGAAGTAGTTCAACCGTTCGCGTAAGTCCGTCGTGAAAGTCTATTTCGTCTTGTTTCAGTTCCCATCTCTCAGGACCCACCGTCTCCCCACGAGCGCAATCCCCGCCGACCAAGCCAGAACCGGCCCGCCCGCTCACCAGACCCCTCCTCCGATCCCCCCTCCCTCACCGTCGAAACAATCGAGACAAGCGATCCTACATCCACCCACACGCTGCCAGTGACAACAGGTCGTATACTGTTACATAGGGCTGAAGAAAGGCGGTGTTTACTGTGCAAGGAACCAAATATTTCATGATTCAATATACTAATTGGATTTGAAATCGTATATAATAATTATTATATGTATGTACTATGTGTCACTTAAATAAAATATGAAACTACTATCCCCGTCCGGAGCCACCGTCGCCCATTCATACCAACTGTCTCCCAAACGTTCAGGCCGCGTACCAAGCAGGATAACGGCACACAAGCGCCACTCACTTACTGATTAGTTGTGTCATTGTATTATAACATATTTAATGGATTAGCATGATCTGTTGGAAATGGTGGAATTCTTATTCTAATTATTATTATTTATGATTGATTGTTGATAGTTTGTTAACTAAATTGTGTTTGTTTTTTACTGTGCTCTCCGCCCCAAGAGAGGTGTTAGTGGAGGTTCGACAGGGATGAAGAAACGCCCCAATTACAGAGGCGTCCCTGGTTCTTTTAAGTGCCTGTTGTAGAGCATGGATACACTGCATCCCCATTAAACGTCCCTCGCGGAAGGCATGTTAGTCAGTTAAGTAAGTATTAACAGTATTTGTTAAACCAATTCACACACAAAAAAAACAACGATATAAATGAGCAGTGAACAAAAACATAGAAATATATACATGCATGATGAGACTAAAATGTCACGGTCTAAGTAAATATTCGGGAAAAGTCAATGGTCCGGATATAAAACATTACTCTGCTGGTTTGTGCCTTAGCTAAGGCTCACATGGGCACTCTCTGTTAAATTGTCTATGTTGCCTGGTTGGGTATATGATGTTGTACAGACCAGACTAGTTTTTGAAAGAGCATTTAATATATGATACTATAAAGGGGCAAATTCTATATATAATTTTTTTTGTTTTCTTGGAGTGACAATTTTTCAAGATTCATTCCTTCTTTACGACAGAGGTCGTGAGTAATGTTAGTTTTCATAGAGTTTGCATGCTTTTGTTAACTTTTTGTTAATATAACTTCCGATGAAAAAGGCAGCAATTCCAAGTAATAGGGTATTATGTTAGAGGGTGGGATTAAATTGAGAATTATTGCTGGTCGTCAATGTAATTCAATACACTAGGGTAGTTATGCAACATATAACAAATACCATGTACTGTAAACCAAATAATATGAAAAAGACAAGAGAGCATTTGATAGGCAAGAGAAAACCGCAACCATTCATTTTGTGTAATATTAAGTAGGTGATGCCATCAGAGCAAAAGCGCGCGGACGGGATGGAAATTCGCCAGATGCGCGCCACTAGCCCCGCTGACATGTTCTACCCAATATATTAAACTATATGTAACTACGTTTGGAATTTAAAATACAGCAGTCATATTTAAATTAAATAAAGGGACACTAAATTAAATCGTTTATTGTTAGGTACCTCGAAGTGTGACTGTGTACTTCTATGAAGTGCATCGATGTGATATATAAAATACTACAGGCACGCACGCACACAAACACACACACCACAGAAGGCAAAACACGCAGTTAATTCCAAATTGATATAGTCGGTATCTGTATTCTCGTTTTTCATCACATTTAACAAAATTCGTATTAAATTGTTGGGTATTTTAGCTAATTGTCAACTGGTTTACACTTCGTCTGCTCGCACTCTTCCGATCTCATTAATAAGCAAATTTTACAAGCTTCGCCCATATGACTAATGTCAATCATCACTATATCAAGATTAAGTCTCAAACCACTTAATCTATGACAGTTTGATGAACCTGAAAGATCATAAGGAAAGGGCCTTGAAGGTAAGGTGATCAATTATTGTATTTATAAAATTAGAGGTGGTAAGAAGCCCTAAGACAAGAAAAACTTAAAGAGAACTTTCCAAGAATCTCTCAGGGATATCAGTGTAAATTACTAGCAGGTTGTTTGGGGTACCATAGTCCGCACTTATGCATAAAACCAGGCAGAATGCCATTCCCCCCTCGACTGTTTGTCAGGCCCGGTTCGTCCCTTAACTGATGGAGAAGCGAAACGTCTAGCTAATCATATAATTCACATGGCCAACATTGGATACGGCTATACAATTATCAACATACAGTCTATGGCAGCTGATTAAGTCAGATCCCTTGGGAAAACGGTGAAAGCGAGAGGTCTTAGACAGAGCTTGTTCCATTCCTTTTCTGGCAGATGGGAACAACTTAAATTTGTAGCTCCACAGAAACTTGGATTGGCCCATGCCAAATAGGCATCCAAAAACAACATAAACAATAACTTTTAATACCTTGAAATAGTTATGAAGGATAATAGTTTACTCATTGTACCCGAACGAATTTTTAATGTGGACGAGTCCGGTTTGTCAACAGAGCATAGCCCTCCCAAGATTGTATGTGCTAAAGACACAGTAGCACAAGCTATAAGGTCACAAAGACCCAAGAATGTGACAATCATAGGGACAGCAACCACCGTCAGAAGTCATTTAGAACTATTCAATATATTTCCAGGAAAAAAAATATTAGATTATCCTTTGGTTGGTGCTGCACCAGGGTCACCAGGTGGCATGTCAGAAAGTGCTTGGACCAATAGAGGCCTTTTTTTAGCGTCATTTGTTTGAAAACTTCGCAAAACAAGTGAAACTTAACTAAACTGGCCCTCCTGGGTGTATTATCTTATATGACGGACACAACTCACACTTGTCATTAACCCTAACACAATTGGCTTCCTAGAACAATCTTGTTTTGTTTGTTCTGCCATCTCATTCAAACCATTTGACACATCCCTATGGCGTTGGTGTGTTTGGTCCACTTATGAAATCAAACTCAAATGAATGGCATTCATATATGCATAGCAATCAAGATATAAAGTTGCCAAACTCACCCCTCGAAATTACACAAAAGTATTTTCACCTTATAGCATTATATCAGCCTTTCGAAAATCTGGCATCTATCCAGTTGACAGCAACATGATTTCTGAAACACAGACTGCTCCCTCAGCTAGAGAAGACACATATGTCAGACAGTCAGCCAGTAAAATGTAAACGTCCAATAAAGACAACTGACAAGCACTGCAAAACGCTTCATCGACAACAGAACAAGAACATATGTTGTTCAGAGACCCAAACAAAAAATTAACACCACCTATTAAAGTTATTGGAAATTTCTGAAAAGTCTGCAGGTCAAGAAGACCTCAAACAACTTAAATGCTATAGACAATACACATACATTGGTTTCACTTACTGCCGTTACCAATCACACTTCTCAAATGACATCTCCAAAACCATCAACATCAACATAACATGACGCCAGCCCAACGCAAAATAGTTCATCCCCTGATGAATCCATCTGTGATGACTTATGTTGCGCATGTTGACATTAGTTTTCCACCACAACTCATAGACTTGTCTGAACTGAAGTGTTTTTGATCAAATGTGATAATTGTAAACATATGGCACATCTTACACACGATAGATAACCGTAAATACTCCAAATCAACGAAAACTTCGTAAAATAATGTTAACCAATAAAAAAAATCAGTGTTCATTATTGGCAGCTGAAGGCGATGATTTCACCAATATCACATTGGTGATTGATCTAATGCAGATGTTGCCCTAACTAGCGGAAGTTGTGTGACAACCTTAAACCAGATGCAGCTCATCAAAACCTGTCGGAGGAATCGACTTCGATCATCCACGCTCAATGATCTCATGTTGGTCAAATCGGAGTCCCCAGATGTTGATAAGTTTGACCCCAAGGAGTCCATTTAACAGTAGCTGTTGGGTTGCTAGTTTGGCCTTTTCATTTTTCCATAGCATTTGAGATATAAACTTAAATGAAGATCAACATGTCATGCATTTAGATTTTACCATTTTGTAATTAACAGTAAGTTAATTAAACCTGTATGTTTATGTTGCTAGTAAATGCTAATGCAGTATATAATATTTATTTATTATTATCCATGTTAAGGGTTTAACAGACGGAACCGAAAACAAAACGCAGGCCTTCATACCCATGACAGCAGGCAACCACCAAGGAGCCTATCATACTTGATGGACTAATGAGAATGCAGATATTGATGATGATGTGGACTTCAAAATCAATGACGATTTTGATACACAAAGCGAAAGGGAAAACAAAAATAAGCTCCAATGCTTCTTGAAATGGTATAACTTACACTTGTGAAATGTCACGATTTGAAGGGAAAAAAACACAAGTTGTTGGGGAAAGATCTACAGCGAAGTAGGAGGAAGCTGAACAATTGTCCTTTTTAGTTCTCCCCTTCTACCCCATTGGAATGGTCAACAAAAAATGTGAATATGTCAGAATTGACAATTTTTCAACTAATGTTTCATAAATAATGAAACTCATGTGCTAAAAACCCTTAATTACATGCAGTTGACTTATGGATACCCTAGTCTATATATAGCAATTTACAACAAAAATGCCGTTGGCTGGTCCAAATTTTCACGCGGCTTCTAGCCTTACTCTGTAGAATTTTGTATCCTAAGTTGTTGTATGTGTATGTGATGAAGTAATAATTCTTTAAAGCAATAATGATTTTAATTACATAATAAGATGGCAACATTAAGATATATTTAAACATAACAATTAAACATCTAAAAGGTACTCTCTGTTGTTGTGTTTTGTTGTTTTAGTTTAGTCGGACTTACAGAAACTGATTCGGACTGACACATATTTCAAGTCAGTCAGTCCGAATTACTGACAGTTTTTTCAAGATTTCGCCAACACTGAGTTTTTTATATAGCCTAAAGCAACTTTTTAATTAATTGTAACGCCGTTCATCTGTATAAGCTGTTTGCAGACAAACGGGCGGTGGAAATGAGATCAGATGACAGTCTGTTCTTCCGCACACCGTGCAACAGCACCCAGCTAGCGTGGTTCAGGAAGTCACCAATTGCTATCAACAAGCTGTATAGCATCACGGCAGAAATGAAGGCGGATGCTCGGGTAACAGAGCTCCGAATCACCCCGTACAGGTAGGATTAATTTAAATTTAACTAATTCACATGTCCCACATAAAAATGAAAACTTACCTTTGAATTATCAATTTTCGCCATTTGTTAAAGATTCCTTATTTTTAGCAAGATGCCAGATATCCATGATTTTTCCAAATGCATGCATGTGTATAATTGTATTCTGATCTCGATGAGGTTATTCAAAGGGACACAAAGCAATTACAAAAGCTTTAATTGTAATATGCAGTGTTTCTATTTGATTGTTTTTCCAAATTTTAAATAAAATTTTGAAATGTAATCCTTATTTTCAGCAAAATGCCAGATATCCATGATTTCTCCAAATTCATGCATGAGTATAATTGTATTATGATCTCGATGAGGTTTTTCAAAGGGACACAAAGCAATTACAAAAGCTTTACTTGTAATATGCAGTGTTTCTATTTGATTGTTTTTCCAAATTAGGAATAACTATCAATAAAAAAATACATTTTTAAAGTAACATTTATACTCAAAAATCAACGGAAATTTCGTAAAGTATTTCGTAAAATAAAGTTACCCAATAAAAAAATCAATGTACCTTATAGCAAAAGCCAAAATTTCAAAACGAGATGTTTTCTGGTAACATGGATGTTTGTAGATACAAAATGCTTGTTTTTAATTTTTCGTGTCACAATAAATTCCATTATTATTTCCCGCACTGATATCTATTTAAACGACATACGAACACTAAAATGGTACCATGTTAGTGTTCGTGTGTCGTATGAATAGATATCGTCGCGGGAAATTAAAATGGATTTTTTTGTGACACACAAAAATGAACACGAGCATTTTTTATCTACAATCATCCATGTTACCAGACCAAAACTTCAAAGTATCCGGGGTAAGGGGAAGTAGTACCCGGAAAAAAATCTTTTCCACAATTTTCATTCCCAATTTTTGGGTCGTACCCAAATATATTTTTTGGCATACTTTTTTCGTACCCACAATTTTCGTACCAACATTTTTTTCTAAACCAAAATTTTCGTACCCACATTATTTTCGTACCCCAAATTTTCGTATCCACATTTTTCACATATGGATTCGAAAAAAAAAGTGGGTACGAAAATTTTGGTTACGGAAAAAAATATGGGTACGAACATTTGGGGTACGAAAAAAATTATGCCAAAAAAATTGGGGCCCGAAAAAATAATTGGGTACGAAAATTGTGGTTAAGAACAAAATGTGGGGACGAAAAAAAAAATTGGGTACGAAAATTTTGGTTACAAAAAAAATTGGGGAACTAAAAAAAATTGTGTAAAAAAAAATGGGTACGAAAAATTTGGGTACGAATTTCCGGGTACTACTTCCCCGTACCCCGGGTACTTCGAAGTAAACCTCCCCGTATCCCGGGTACTTTGAAGTATACTTCAAAGTACCCGGGGTACGGGGAAGTAGTACCCGGGGGAACTTGACCCATTCAGCCTTATTTGAGGTATGGTGGTTATCTGAAACTTTTAACAGTTTTTCTCGAAATACGATTGCTGTACTCGCACAACAAGAAAGTTCTTCTATTTTATACTAGTTTCGGGCCATATTAAACATAAAACTATAATGAAACTACCACATATTACTTATCTCTATGTAAAGCAAAGGCATTCGGGCCTGAAGATTCGGAAGTTAAGTAAAGTAGTTAGTAAACTATATAAGATAATAACGAACGTGCTCATGTTTGACTTTTCCCCGTCTTCAAATAGAACGTGATACAATCTTTTTAGATGAAATTTATTGTTCTCTTACATAGCACATTATAGCACATCTTATATTATTGAGATAGTAAAATGTATTCACAATACTTGTGAATAAAACAAGAACACTAACACGTTTGTTAACATTAATTACATAATTATTGTGTTGTTGTTGAGTTTTGTTCTGAAATTGTGACACATTATTCTCTTATCTTTGCTTGTTTGGCATCTATTTAACACGTCCACTAATCAGTGTCCTCAGTATAGGAAACTCCAGAATGGCGTACGGAACATATCTTATAGTTAGTATTTTGCTTATGAATTCATTCGCCGTAGGTGAAATTGGTGAAAACGTGCTCAATAACATAATCCTTAGACTTTCTTCTTTGGAACAAAAAGTGCAGTTTTTAGAAAATAGGAACAGACAATTAGAGCAAATTGAAACTGTGCTAGGAGTTAAAAAAAATGACAAAGTGGATATTGTTCAAAAGGTTTTAGCTATGGAAAGTCAGATAATAGTAATTAATGCAGAACTTGAAGAGCTTCGGAATACAGACAAGCAGTCATATACATGCAAAAATGAATCAGTCACCAAATCACCGGTTGAAACATTCCAATCTGCAGATGCATCGGATCTACCAAAACAGCATGAAATGGAATCAATTAACAGGATACAGCGTAACGTGTTCTTTTTTAAATTATGATTTAATTAAGCGTACGAGTATTTAAAGCGGGACTGTACGATTTTTACATGTGTTAAATGTTAATATATTGATTAAATTATGTTACGATGACTCAAAATAGGCAATAAAAACTATACTTTGAAGACGAATTTCATAAAATGCAGCAAAGACAAGTTAGCGCTGGTTAAAGCCGATGCCGACACTTTTACTCGTATTTGTAAGGAAACAAAATTGTGTCTTTGTGTCGTATGAACGAATCTGCACTAAAACTAAATTTAGATTCACATTGTACATGTATTATATATATGCTGGCGAATTCGGCTGGAAGCCAATTTCAATTTTAGATTTAAATATCTGGCTTATTTCGCATTTTTCGACACATGTTCTTCTTAACTTTTATTTTAATTTATATTGAAATATATGTATACTAATTTTTAATACATTTTTTAAAAATTCATAAATATTTGACAAAATCGTACAGTCCCGCTTTAAACAAATCAGATTGTTGATTACAAATTGAAAATACTACATAATGATTATAAACTGTACCTGTACATGAACTATATTGCCTTGCTATCGTGTTGATAATAGATTATTGTTAATAGTATCCACCACGGAACCACATTGTTCTTAACTATTTGACTATTTAAAAAGATTCTTCTGATTGAATTTTAAGTCCTATTTGTTATATCTGACGAATCGTTTTTATTTTAAGGGCAAGCTTCAAACACCACGCGTGTTGCTTTTTGCGCGGGGCTGTCTGTGCATCATCTTGACCATTTAGGTGCCCATCAACCAATCGTTTTCGATAACGTCACTACCAATGTCGGCAACATGTACAATGGCAACACGGGCATCTTCCGGGTTCCAGTGTCAGGGCATTATGTATTAGCGTTGACTTACAATGCAGGTGCTTTGGAAAGTACTATCAACGATAGGTATATTGAAGTTGTATCCAATGGGCTACCTTTAGGTGATATACTTGTAGACTCCAGTACTTCCTTCCTAAATTCCGCTACTAAAATTTGGATTTTCCATTTGATGAAAGGCTCAGAGGTTTGGGTTAGAACCACATCGTATGGAACAAGCACCGACATTCATGGACATTCGCATTCAATGTTGACGGGATGGCTTCTTTTCGAGGACAATTAGTTGAATAGCGCGTCGTTGACCACATGTCTTTAGCAATTTAAATATTATTAATATGTGTTTATTGTAAATTATTATTATAAGCATGTGTATGATGATGGTTATAAATTATATGTAGTTATAATAAATAAAAAGTCGTGTTTATGAATAATAATTTTGTATTATACTTGAATACAAGTGAATACAAATGTCTGGAAATGTTATCAAATTCCAAATATAATGAGTAACCTGATTAATAAAGATTATCGGTCAGGTCGAAAATGTTATCAACTGTTTCTGTCTTTGGAGTTAAATTTTCCCAGTGATGTGTGTCGTATTTTTTCCAGCAAACGTTGAGTAGATTTAACGTGTATATTTATTTATTGGTATGAAGTATCAACTGAATAGCTACGGAACATGTTATAAGTGTAAAACGGTATATACGCAGAAGACAAACATCTGTATAACTTACATGTTCACGTTAAAGAAGTTCGATATAATTTTATTTCGAAACAAGTGATGTGTTTGTGAAACACTATGTCCCTTTTTAAGCGATTTTGACCCATACATTTGATCTTGAGGGATGACCTTGACCTTTCACCACTCAAAATGTGCAGCTCCATGAGATACACATGCATGCCAAATATCAAGTTGCTATCTTTAATATTAAAAAAGTTATGGCCAATGTTAAAGTTTGTGCAAAACAACACACAAACCTACAAACAGGGCAAAAGCAATATGTCCCCCAGTATAGACTTTGGGACATAAAAAGCATCTATCACCATACAAAGTTATAATTCAATTTGCATGTTATTAAAACAAAACACTTATTAAACCAGAAATGTTTTATTATTAAATTTAACTGCTTAGCGAGAAGACAAGCTGACCAGCAAAAATTAGTCGGTACGTTTTGGATGGCCAATGTAGTATTGCAAACGTATAATGCATTGGTATATAATACTTCTGTGCAATACCTGTTTGTCTAAAACAATTCGGAAAGGCGTATATGCTTTAAAATACAATACTTATATGTGATTGCAAAATAAACATTTGACTATATGTACGTGCGATGTTACGTAATTATTTATTAACATAAGTTAAAATAACTTTTTATTAGAAATGTCTCGAACTGTTATTTAACCTCATTAAAATCCAAATCTAATGAATAACCTGGTTATTATGATAACCTCGCAGTTTTAAAGTAACATTAATACTCAAAAATCAACGAAAATTTCGTAACGGTATTTGGTAAAATAAAGCTACCCAATACAAAATCAATATTCCTTATAGCAAAAGCCAAATTTCGAAACGAGATGTTTTCTGTTAACATGGATGTTTGTAGATATAAATTGCTTGTTTTTAAAGTAACATTAATACTCAAAAATCAACGGAAATTTCGTTAATTATTTCGTAAAATAAAGTTACCCAATAAAAAATCAATGTTCCTTATAGCAAAAGCCAACATTTCAAAACGAGGTGTTTTCTGGTAACAAGGATGTTTGTAGATATAAAATGCTCGTTTTTAAAGAAACATTAATACTCAAAAATCTACTGAAATTTCGGAAAGTTATTCGTAAAATAAAGTTACTTAAAGCGGGACTGTACGATTTTGTCAAATATTTATGATTTTTTTTTTAAATGTGTTGAAAATTAGTATACATATATTTCAATATAAATTAAAATAAAAGTTAAGAAGAACATGTGTCGAAAAATGCGAAATAAGCCAGATATTTAAATCTGAAAGCTTAAATGGCTGGAAGCCAAATAAGCCAGCATGTATATCATGCATGTACGATGTGAATCTAAATTTAGTTTTAGTGCAGATTCGTTCATACGACACAAAGACACAATTTTGTTTCCTTACAAATACGAGTAAAAGTGTCGGCATCGGCTTTAACCAGCGCTAACTTGTCTTTGCTGCATTTTATGAAATTCGTCTTCAAAGTATAATTTTTATTGCCTATTTTGAGTCATCGTAACATAATTTAATCAATATATTAAAATTTAACACATGTAAAAATCGTACAGTCCCGCTTTAAAGATT